>VXBO01007847.1:336247-387450 GCA_013400135.1 Rhinoptilus africanus | reverse complement strand
AAATGCATACCTTATCTTTTTAATTTGACCATTAAAATAGTGAATTAAGGATTTCCTAGCTCCAGAGAACAGGTCTGAGCTTTTCCAGGGAAATTTGAGCAGGCAAGAAAGAAACAAACCTGAGAAGCCCAACCAAACAGGCTCTGGCAAGGAAGAGAAAAAAATGGATGCACAAGATCCAAGCGGAAAAGAGTATGCAAGAGCAAGCCAGGTAGGAGCTATGATATTAGCTCTATGATATCACGTCACTATTAGTTTAATGAATAAATCTACTAAGATGACGAAAAAGGGAAATAAAACATCAATACCTCTTACAAAATATGTTAAGTCGCACCTAATATGAAAGCTCATAGTAGCTTATTTCTTCAGGAAAAAAATAGGAAGGTTCTTTCACTCATGGCCTTTTGGGAGGAAGATGGAGTCTTTGTTTGAAATACAGTGAATACTGAAACCTTCAGTATTTAATCTTTTTTTTTTTTTAAATTATAAGAATGTACTTTACCTATTCATATAAATCAGAAAATCTGCTGCAAATTCTGCTTCACTGTATTAATGTATTTTTTTTATGTCTGAAAATATAGTAATTGACTGTAGTAATCAGATTTGAAACCCAAGAACTAAACAAAAAAGAAAGAAGGGCATTTTAGACCTTTGCTGAACAGCTGCATCTGCCTAGGCAAGAGAGAAATGAGTTCTTGATCAATTTAACATTTGTGATGATCCGTTTACTCAACCTCAGATATTTTGTTATGCAGCTAACATTTATTCTGTAAATATTCCTAATACTCATACCTATCACCCTACTATTCTTGTGCATTCATGTTTCTATCTGTTCACACAATTAACTTTTCCTTTTCAAAAACTTGGATTTTTCAAAACGTTCACTGTAGAATTAGTTTGAGTGAGATCTGGGGTAGACTGAAAACAGTCTAGTGAGTTCCTAAGACCTTCCTTACCCTACTCTGCTTAAGCGACTGGGCATTTGCTATTTTTACCAATGTATTTGATGTGTAAGTCACCAGGAGTTAATGAAGCTTCAGGGAAATAACTGATTTAGAAAAAATGACAATAACTGTTTTCATGTTGGATTAATTACCTGAAGTTACGCAGCAGTTCTCACATCGCCAACAGGGTTTATATTGCTACAGAACTAACCCCTGCCTGTATAAACGGCCTTCTAAACCACCCTACAATCAGTCCTGTCTTATTTTTCTTGTAAGCCAACACGGGCTGATTTCTCACCTGTTGAAGCTTCTCAGCCTATTAAGACGACTTTCCGGGGCCTCTTAAACATGAGATGTCTCACTGCTGCATTTTTCCTCTTAAAATACCAAATCGTTTTTCCAATATTAGCTATAGATCTGAACTTCCACAGTCCAGTGTAGGATTCCGTCTTTATGTTTTCTTTAAGCAACTCTATAAATATTAGCAGCTGAGTTATAGTTTTACATCACACTAACTCTACAGTTTTCAGTCCTCAGTTTTACTTAACAGAAGAAATGCAATTGGATGAATGTACATAAATAACAGTTAAGGCAGAGAAAAATACATTTTTCACAAAGGAATAACTCAGAGTTCCAGAAGACTCATTGTGAGCGATGAGGCAGAAAGATATTTTTCAAGGTAAATACTTACAAATTCATAAATTCTGGAACTTTTTCATTTGTTAATCTGGGAAATAAGCACCATCTAGGAACTTTCAGTGTTAAACTGTTTCTAAAAGCTGTACAAATCTGATTTCCTACACTGAATTATTTTGATACAGTTATGGTATAACCCAAGGGTACTACCAAAAAACGCAACAATAATATAGAAAACAGTGGTGTGTGGAAACTTGGAGCAGGGGTGGGAAAGAGAAAAACCTCGATGCTTGGGGTGGGGCTGTTGCTGTTTTTAAATTAGTTTTCCCATATCAAGGAATTGCATTATATAGCAGGAATGAACATGTATCTGGATAAACCTGTAAGTGGTAGAGCTCAACTGAGAAGCGCATTTTTCTTCCTCTCAGACTACAGTAGCTCTTAGAAAACATTCTCTGAGTCTAGAACGGCTGTCCTGAAAGCATGTGCAAGACTTCTGCAAAGAGACGCTCACACTGCCTTGAGACTGCCAGAAAAAAAAAAATAAGCCTTCCAAAGTTTATACTGAGAGTAGCGAGATTGATATTTGCCAAGCCTGTCGACTTTGTTTAGTAGCCAAAAGTATAAATATATATACACACCCTATAAAAAAAAGCTCTTATTTGCCTATTTTGTTTTCCTGTAGAGAAACATATACCAACACCAATAAATCTGTCAGCAAAATCAGAGCAGTAACAGTTCAGTCATCGCTCCTAATGTTCTTGCCACAAAAGGCAGTATCATCTTACAGTTTCTTATATGCCAGAAAGACAGAAAGTTGCATAAAGAACATGTATTCTCTTCCTTACTTTGCAGCAATGTGAGAAGATCTGACATATGTATTCTTGTGTATATCGAGACCTACTGAGCAGTGCCATGAGGTGGGAGATAACTGTAGCATCCTGGAAACAAGTCAGAAAAGAAAGAAGCATTAACACTATATATCAGCATAGTTTGTTCACAGTTTGTTACTTAAAAGAGTACTCCTGATTCTGCAGTCAGTATTCTCCCTTCCACTGAAACTTGTATGGACACAGAGAAGACCGTTAAAGCAGTAGAGGACAGACTTCAAGGCACGAGTGACAGTTTTGAGCCAAGCCCTCATGGAAAAAAATAAAACGTTAACACAAGTTAGGTAAAAAACTTCCAGGATTTGTCTCCAGAATCTTCACTTTGTGAGAAAACAATAAAAGAATGGGGAAAAAAGCCCCATACCAACTGCAAACGTGGTCACTGAGAGCAACTACCTCCAGGAGTTGTCTTCGTATTTTCTCACTGCAAGTGTGCTGACTTACCGTTTCATTTCAGCTCCAAGTAGAAAAGAGCAGGGAGGGGAACAAGGTGCCAGACCAAACAACGTACTGTACACCTTGAATCCTGTGACACTCACTTTCTAATTGATTAATGTGGGGTAATAATTTCCTTTGTCTTTGAGTCAAATACACACTATAGATCTATTGGTATGCGTAACACTAGTGACAGAGAATTCCAAATAAATCGGCAAAAGAAAATCATTATATTGAAGTTCCCTTCTGAAAACACATCCAGTTCCTTAAGTTACAAAATTACAACATTTTAAAGCTTTCTGTTATTTTTACCAGTACATTTTCACCACAGTAACTGCAGTGATATTAAAAGAAACACTGGTCGTTTTAGTTGGGAAAGGTGGTGAACTAAATGACCCCCATCAGCTAAAGGGTGCTGAACAGGGGAGATGACTGAATGAGTTGTCCTTTCCAAACAGCTTATGCCATGTTGACCCTACACAACTAAGTCAGGCTCTGTTTTACCTGCAGAAGAACAACGAATTGCAACCCTCTGACCAGGGAGAGGTGGATTAAAATCAGAGCAAAATCTTCACGCTCCTCAGCTACTTTTACAGTAATGAAAGTAGCATTAGCTCGATTGTTTTAACGACTAGAGCTTCAGAGATACGCAGCCAGTTACAAAAAGCTTTCTTTCCCAATTACTTGGGAAATTTCCAATCACAGTTTTTTATATTAGCAAAATAAACACGTGTAAGCCTCTCCTATTTGTATGCATGTTTGAGATTAGACAAAGCTTTGTAATATTTATTTTTGCTATTTTTAATATTCTTTCACATTTTAAAAAAAATATATATATATAAATAATTTAGCAGACTTATTTTAGAAAGCTTTGCTGCCAACAATCTAGCCGCCTTGTTCTCAACAGAAAACAACAGGTCAACAGAGCCAAGAAACACTCTGAGAATAAAAACAACTTCTGCTTCTACTGCTTGTTTCTCAATAACTGGAAAGAATCAATGTGCAAGAGCCTCATTTGCCATTTCAGCATCCTACAGTGAGAAAGTTACTTACTAGAAACTTCCAGGTACATCAGCCATACATCCATGGCCATTGCACGCTTATGGGTGTAGGAAAAGCAAGGGGCAAACTATTCTGTGGTATTCTTAGGGTCTGGTCAACAGTAGGTCCATCTGCCTTTACACATGGCACATGCACATCTATTTCTTTGCAACTTCAGAACCCAAAGGCCTGCAAGGAACTGGTTTGGTCACAGGGCAATAGTGGACATTAAACCCATGAGTATGTTGCAATAGTGCTGATGGTCATAACCATAACGTGTTGACTCTTACCTACAACAGAGGTACCCCTGCACTGGTATGCAAACTGAGTGGGTTTTGGGCATATGCCAATTTCCAGGAGAAACCAAACAGAAGCAGCTAACAGGCCAGCCTTGTTTCTCAAGAAAAACATGTTCCACTCTTACACAGTCACAACGGGTCCCCCAAACTTCTAAGTGTCTCCTCCTTTGAGTTAAAGCAAAACAAACTGACAATATACCCAGGATTCCTCTGTGGTTTCACACATTTGACCCATTAAAACAGACTCTTATCATTTTCTGTAAATCTTAGGCAGCTGAAGATATCAAGCCACATTAGTGTTCAACACAACATATACACACACACCTGCTAAGAGGCTTATCAGTGATAAAACGCACCTTAGACAAAACCATCAAGAAGTCAGGAGGGTTGTGGGGAGAGAAAAGAGACACCTCAGGATTCAAGGGCAATAAAGCTTAAAAAAAGAAGCTTCAAAATGTAAAATGCAAGACCTAAAAACTCCTGCAGGGAAATCACTGATGAAGAAATCTGGCTTATTTCAAAAAAATGCAACTAGAAGGATGTAAACGTTGGTCTAGAAGTTAAAGTCTCATCAACTCAACAGAGGGTCTGCTCTGGCCAAAGATAAGAGGTACAAGAATTCACAACTAAGGAAGTACATGCAGAGGGAGCTAAGTGAAAAAATCGGCACCAGCTCAGAAATTCTTAGCCAGAGGAGATCCCCACAAGCTGAAAAGGACTCAAATTCCCACTATTAAGGAAGCCCAAACACAGTGTTCCCCAATGTTAGTAACATATGTTTTTCTGTCTACATGATCTAGAAAACCACAGAACATCGCAAACTTTGGGGTTGTCAGTAAACAGAAAGCCTAGACCTGGAGGGCTGGTGGAAAAAAACTTGTCTACCCTGTTATGGTCTCTTCCCCTAAATAGGTGGGGTTCTAATTTATAAGCACCCACTATTATACATTGCTTTTTTGTCTTTTTTTTTTGTCCTTACCTTAGATTTGGGTTTCCCTCAGCTAACCAGGAAATTCTAGATAAGAATTTATAGATGTCAGTATCCATTCAGGTTCTTGGGGAGAAAGCCAGAAGAGTAGCAGCTAATTTATTTGCTACATCATAGGTGACTAGCTTGCAACCAGATTCAACCCTCGCATCAGTCAGGTAAATCTTATGGACTGCAGCTGCCAGGTCTCCGTGCAGGTACAAACCGGCATTTGTGTCAGGCAGTGAATACAACTTACTCACACCATCTGACACCGTTATGGCATGACCAGTGCACAGCTGGGTACTGAATAATGCTGCCAAGTCGGAAGGGGTCCTACAGAACGCGACAGAACCCTCCTCCTTACCTCAAGCTGGTAGAAAGGTTTTGCGTCTTGTTTTATTTTTAAACTTGAAGCGGTGGAATTGCTTATGAAAAAAAGATTTCGGTGAAAATACACAAGAATAACATTTAGATTAGCCTTCATTAACTAAGAAAGCACTTGAAATCTACAAAAAACACAAGGCAGCAAGCTTTGTATCAGGAGCCATTGGAAATCAATCTGAAGCTAAAGAAGCAAAGATTTCTGGTGCCATCATTCACAGATTCTACTAGAACATATCTTCCCATATCCTTGTTTTTAACTCCCAAACTATGAATAAAGATATATTCCTTTCGCCTTTGAATAAAACAATTATTCCATTAAACTCTCTTATTCAACACAGATGAATGCATAACATCTCTCTACTTCACACCAGGGAAGGAACTAACAAACTTCTATTTCACATCCTAGCCAGCAACATCCCTGTGCAATAGTTCAGTTTCACCTAAAACTTCACTAGGATTCATCACATCAGTATTTTTAGCTGCAGTTTGATAGATTGGAGAGTTTTGGTAAAGATATAAGTGGACAGAAACTGAGCCTCTAATTGTTTGGAAGCTCTACTATAGAGTTACAGAAATGGGAACAGAATGGCATGCCGTGATTTGCATAAGGTAACATTTTACTGACCAGTCTGGCATCATGGCCCAACGGCAAGTTCCTGGACAGCAAGGTGTTCAGACTGGATGAGGAAAAGTGTTTTAATTGAGCATTTGTGAGCCTGGGCTCTTCCGATACGAAACATTTTGACAGGGAACTTCTGGTTTCACCGTGACCCCAGTGACAATGCTGTGTATGCGCTATAACGGTTAATGAATCCTTGCAATCAACAGAGTAAGGGTTCCCTGAAATTCTACCAATACATAAAGAACTGTATTATTAGATATTCTGGACTATAAAAGGATACGTTTGAGAAGCGATTCTTCTGATTTATCTTTTATACATTTTCTCATTTTGCTCCATCAAATCAGAAACACTTTGGGCATGAAGAGGTTAAAAACTCCTGGAAAGCTGCAAGAATGATTCCTTAATGCTTGTGAGAAAATTATGTTAATTTTGCCCCTAGATTCTGCTAGAATATATGCAATTTCTATAGTAATTTTGGTATGTTTATCAGAAAAGAATCTAGAAAGAGTAAAAAGAGGTGTGGACATTACTGACTTCTAACTAAATGCGAATAGTAATTATGTGTCAATACGAGGCTACATAATTCCAAATTTTTTTCAAGCTCTCTAAGCTAGAATTCATCATTTCACAATTCTCATTTTTAGGAAACAGTTCAGATTAGAGAACACTTAGCCTAGCTGCATAGGCTCAGCTATGGCAGACAGGAGGAACGAAAGGAGTATGGCGTTAGAAGATGACCTGCATTCCTCCTTTCGCAGCTACATATCACTGAGCCATGGTGGAGCATGGTTTCATTGCTTGTTGAATACTCGATTGTTAAGCAGCGTAACACACCCTGCTCTGTCCTGCTAGCTTTGTCCTCCAAATTTTTCCTCCTGCCCTTCATCGTGCCTGGTGGATCACCGGGTGACATTAGGTTTCCCATCTGGAATCTGAGTAGTATGGAGGAATGCCTTTCTCTTAACTTTACTAGCTCAACTGGGATGGAAAAAGTGATTTTTCTGCAACTTCACTCCTCATGGTCTCAACGGCGGGGAGAAACTCATCCTGTGCAGTGCCTTCATTCTCCAAAAAAAGAACAGACTCGTTCACAGCTGAGTGTACCTGCTCCCTGCCTCTTCCTGCAAGGCCAGCATAGTAGCCACATCTAGCAATTTCTGAATAAAATTGTATCCAGGGAAATGGGTTCACCGCTGGGAGCATCCATAAGGAAACATGTAGAATACCTTCACAGGCTGGAAAGGGTTTCTGCCACTCAATCTGTTTATGTTTTAAACAGAATAGCAAGCTGAAGCAACAGGCTATGAGTCAAACTGGATTTCACCTGGTGCTTTAATCTATTCAGCAAGGCAAAACACACTTAGCTACACTGAGCTGGCTACTTCACATGTACAAACCACCTCCAAATATAATCTTATAATTTAAAGAGAAAAAAAAAAAAAAAGAGTCTGCACATATGTCTGCATCTCAATAATCACAACAGATCTCTCACCCTGGGACTCCCTGTCATTCCTCGTTTCAGGATAGTCACTAAATTGGTCTCAGCACCAAAGCCTGCATCCTTCAGCAAGGGACATCTCCACAATATGCATTTCCTGGCACAGCACATCTGGATGCAGCTTGCTGTTCTGCAGCAAACTTGCTGTAAGGTCTCAGTATCAGACACTAAAAGCCTGGCTCTCTTGAGAGCTCAGTGTTCATTGAGTTCAACACACACGGATGGGTCTTCAGGCTTTCTCAGCACAGGTCCTGAGTTGCTAAAGGGAACAGCCCAAACATTTCTACCTCTGAAGAACTATTTTGTCTTTGGAACTGAACATAATTGCTCAAAACTGCCAGCAGTTTATCCTTCAAGCTCATGCTTATAAGGAAAGGTTCAAGAGGAAAGACAGTTTCTGACACCTAGCATTTCCACTGGAAGAAACATCCAGGTTACTGCCGATTAGATGCTTTTGTTTCTTTAAATGAGATTTTATGTTTATTCTCTCCCAAACCTATTACAAACAGAGCGAAATACTTTTAGCCACTCTCTTTAAAGCATCTGTTTATCCTGGGTCTTAACTGAGAGGTCCTCTGAAAGGTCTAGAGTGAGTATGACATCCTTGGAGACACTGAGCTAAGTCATAATATCTTGTTTGGAAATAGTCCTGGCCAAGGTTTGAGAGACAGCATCCTCCATGCAGTCAAACCGCAAAGAAATTCTGGGAAAAGTTTCTATCTTCGATACAACTCTGGAACCAACTTTTCCGAAGTCTTCTCCAGAAGTGCTGGACAAGAATGAAAAGCCACTGACAAACTCAGACTCTTTCCTTTCAAGATAGGACCTGATAAAGGTCCTAGAGAGGCTGCTGAATAAGCCCTTTCATCAACTCAAGGTCTGAAGCCATATGGAAATGGTGACAGCCTTCCTAGAGCTGTTGTGATCAGAAACAAAGAGGAAGCAGGGTGACTAAACGAGAACTTAAGTTCTTCCTGTTATTCTCAATGTCAGAAAAGCAAAGTGTCTCCCATAAAGTGTTGATCAGGTCTATAATTACTTTTTTAATTGCAAGGACAGCTTCTCAACTGCTGCCTTGCAAAATGCAGCTTGCAGCAGTGGGGGCTGTGGCTATACCTTTGGACAGATAGGAGAAAGGTCTCTTCTTTTCAACGGATCTGCATTCGTTACTTTTCAAAGCATGGGTCTGTGTATTCCCATAGGACAAGCAAAAAAGAAGCTGATTTGCAGAAATAGGATCTTAAGAACAGTCATGAAATATTTAACTTTCAGGTGCCCAACTGCAATGGGAGGTTGGAAAATGAGTGTTACAGCTGAAACTAAAGAACAAGGGCATCCTCACCAACTGATCGTCTACTGCAGCTATGGTTAGTTAAGGGACATCACATTTGCCTGAATAAGGAATGGGGTAGCAGAGTTCCGATGTCACTGGTGTGCAGCACAGAAAGTAAAGGATGAAAGAGAAAGTCCAGTATTTTAGACATATTGTTTCCACAATGTTAGTGGTAATTTATATGCTAATACTGGTTCTTTCACATTTCTGTACACACTCTTCCACTTCCTCTCTCTTGAAGATATCAAATCTCTCCTCCAAATAGGGAGCAATTAATAGTCTCTATTGGGCACTGATCCCCAGGAAGAGGTATGGATTGTTAACGGAGATGATTATCTTAAGCCCTGACTTTGGATGCTGAGAGCAGGAAGCAGATGTAATTATCAACTCATATAGGCTGACAGGGGAATCTGGGGGCATGAGGTGGAGTCAAAGGAAGGAACAGAGACACAAAGAGAAAACTCTCAGATCACTCAGGAGATGTGCCTTCAGTGGGCACATGTACAATCTGCACTGAGGGTTTCCTTGCTGAATAATCAAAAATCCACTAGAAAAAAGGCAGTGAACAGTGGAGCTGACTGAATATCTGCAGGTACTAAATGCAACAGTAAGCTGTGAAGAGCTGCAGAAAGACTTCATGAGGTGGACTAATCAGAAGATGAAACTCAGAATACACGTATGGTAAAACTGAGGCCATGGAAAACAGCAAGTTTACATACCTATTGCTAGTCTCAAATGAAAACATAAGGAATCATTACAAAAGGAATAGAGAACCAAACAGACATTACAGCTCTGCATAACAACTAGCCAAAAAATCATGAAGAAAATCTGTTGAGGACTAGTAACACACAGAAATTGTCTCTGGTAATGACACAGGCTCCCGAACCATAGAGAAAACATGAAATCAGAGGCCAGCTGTGCCCTTCTCTATAAGCATCAGATCTTCCTCAGCAAGCAGCAGAGTGGTTTGAGTGGTGGGTTTGAGTGGCTAGCACTATAAGCTCCCAGTTACTCTCAGAAGTTGGATCTGCTCAGTGACCTCCAGCCAGCAGAACAGTGCAATGCTACCCTTTTCCTACCAGGAGGCTGCTCGTGCAGTTCAGTTCTCAGGCCACAGCCTGCTTCATCCTTTACACTGAGGCAGAGGAAGAGGGAAGAGCGCAAATCTTTTTTTCTCTTCCTTCAAAGCAAGAGATAGTGACTGATTTTGGGCAAGGGCTCTCATGTCTATGCTGCCAAGAGACAGCGCTACCTTCAGACAGGGTTCCACATCAATGGCTTTGCCCAGTCACCTTAATGAGGTCAGCACTTACTGCTCACACGCTCCGAGCTGAAATCAAGATTAGAGCAATGGCGGAGGACATTTTCTATCCTCCTGTCAGTTAAACATATAACTAAAAGCAGAGAAATTTCGGAGGTGAAACTCTTTCACATGAAGTACAACAACTAAGCAAGCATCCTCATATCTGGTGTGGAACGACAGTGTCAGGCAAAATTTTAAGTTTCATAAACTAATTTTTACCAATGTAGCCGTGATAATGGTATCTGTAAATACCATTTAGAGACAGTCTTTACTACTTAAGATTGCACACAAGCCTGAAAATTTTAATTTTTCCTTTATCGGTGTGCTACTTTGTTGACCATCTCGTAATCAAATATTGCTGCAAATATCAGGTGAAGCAGATGCCTTAAACACAGGTGAGAAATGCTAACACTGTTGGTCAAACAAGTCCTCATTACTACTGCAGACAACAAGACCTTTCACTCCCACCGGCTCTATAGGTTTTAAAAGGACATCATAATCTGCCTGCAACTTACTGTGTATAGTAGATCCTCTGGAGTTACAGGACTGATGAAAATGGTACGGAGACATCGCAGGCAAGCTTCAATAAATTTCAAATCTGGTGAAAGTAATCCTATGAATATAGACAAAAACTACTACTCAGTTTCATTATCTTTGCTTATTCAAGTACTTTAGGAACATTTAGTAATATAGATCTATTAATGTACAAGTACCTTGCAATAAGGCTGGGATAATATGGCAGTCTAGAAGGGATTTGACATTATTCTCTGTACCCATTGCAAGGCTTCCGAGGACCACTGCGCATTCTGTTCTCAGTTCTGTGCTGGAGGTTTCTTGCTGAAGTAAATACAGCAACCTGGAAAGAGAATTATTTTTAGAGGAAAATTCATACGGGAGAGAACTTTTAAGTCTAGTAAAAAATAAAAATGAAAAATCTGAGTCCTGCTATGTAAAGAGGAAGTCCCTAACAGAAAGATGAAGACTGAACAAGAGTGTAAGATGAACACTATTCATGAGAACCTTTTTACACAGTGTGTACACAGGTTTTACTTGCTGTTATGGTACAAAGATACCACACTTTTTTCTAAAAACATAGTGTCACAGTACTGATATCCGGGATGAGGTCTTTCAGGATACCAGGAAGATCCCAAATTCCAATTAAAGGAAATGAGCCTGCAGTTTGACGTCAATGGGAAAGGGAACCTCATACATCTTCCCCAGCACCTAGGGACATGATTACTGCTATCGTGATGGTTGTTATCTTTGGCAGTGATTTCTTCTGGGTCACAGTTGCAAAATAATTCCATCATCAAGCACAAGCATGGGGGCTGAGAGTAATTTGAACACTGAGGTATTATCATATATGAACATAAAGAAAGCCCATAAAAGTTTTATGTGCAGGAAGGCAGCTGAACTGTAGCTAAACAGGACCACTTCAAGCCTAAAACACAACCTGCCAAATACGTACCTTGAGTCTCAGTCAATTTGGATTTGTTATACAGTATCAAGATACCTAGGAGCCCCTTTGAACATATTTTAGATTACATCATTACCACCTGAACCACAGCAGAGGTCACCAAACACTTTCAGGCTAAATTTGAGTCATATAAAGAGCCCAGAGAGCAACCAGATTCCTATCTCACGTCAGCACAGAAGATAATCAATTTAAGATTCACATGGTTTATAAGCTTAATTTGAAAACCATTTGACTAAGGGCTTCCACATCACATACAAGTCTGAGCAAAACTGTAACAGGTAAGATGGCTTCGACAGAGATACAATTCTCTCTGCATATGCAACTTACACAGTCACTTTTCCAGATCCCCTGAGCTAAGACAGAAATATTCTCGGTTTAGTAACGCACTACTCTGTCTAGTTTGAGAAGTTTTCTCCTACAGCCAGGCAATAACTGAACCCTTTTCTAGAAGTAAAAAAAGAGCCAAAAGCCAGCGTCTACCCCCTGCTGAGGGGGACAGAAGTCATTACCCGGGTGAACAGATCCCTGAACAAAATGCCCCAAAAGCTGACTTCCTAAATCAAAGGCAAGGGAAAAAAACAGCTGGAAACACAGCAGCTAAATACAATTTAGGTACATGGGACTAGAAAAGGCCACCAAGGGAAGTGCAAGCAGCCCCACAACAGACAGTAACACAGAAAAGTACCTTTAACACACACTCCGAATGTTTCCCACGACAATAAGGCAGAAATTGCTTCTTAGAATCCCCTACATTTGAAACCTGTAGTAAAAGGCCAACAGACACAACTATCGCACGTCACTGGAAGAAAGCGATGAGATCAAAGGTCTCTCAATACCTATAAGCAGCACATTCACTACGTAAAATTCAGACTCTCCCAGGCAGCAGATTACTTACTATGCTCTTGGAGCACAGCAAAATAAACCTCCAGTATGCTCTAACATTCTGACTGTGAATCTGCTAGGAAATCTGCTTCGCTCTAAATTTGGGTTTGACAGCAGCCAGAAAACAGAGGTACGCTAGTATCACCCAAAGCACACATGTACCCTTTTTGATCTCGGAAATAAATGAGAAAAAAAATAGTAAAAATACTAAGGCGCTTGTGTCCACAGTCCATATTTTTTAAGAACATGACGTCCCTGCTTAAACTGGATCCCTTATCTCCAGCCTTATCAGTCAGCCATTTGACTTCTACCAAACCTGCAGAAATACTGGAACAAGGCTCTGCTAGAACCACCACAACTCACTTTTGTGGAGCCGGAAGGCTCCAGGAATAACCAAAAGGGGCTTTGAGCAACCAGGTCTAGTGGGAAGTGTCCCTGCCCACGGAAGGGTAGGAACTGGATGAGCTTTAAGGTCCTTCCAAACCAAACGATTCTATGATTCTATGAAAAGCACACAACAGATAGTCTAATATCTTCCCTAAGATGTTTTCCTCTAACATTTATATAGAATACAATTTCTTCCACTTTCCCTGCACTTCTAAGAGCAATTAACTGATTAAAGCCTCCTTCCCAGATGTCACTAATGGTATCCAGGCGATTATATCTAAATGAGGTAGGACAGCAAATCCATCTAGAGAGATACTTCAATGAACTCCAGAAACAACTATGCCTAGAAACCAAAAGTACGGTCAGCTGGAGGCGTGACGTATTTTGAACAACTGATGGGGATTCCTCTAGGAAAATCACACAATATTCTAGATCAAGTAGAAAACTTTCAAGAAAAGTAGCTGCTGAACAATTGGTAACTACGGTGGCTTAGCAAGGAAGCTGAACAGTTCAGATTTTCCTTTCTTTTGAAGATTACTGAGATGGGTGTGGTGCATCAGAGCTGTGCACCAGAAGACAGACTTGCATGATTTAGACCTCATCAATCCAGACTGAACACAGACCTCACCGTTCACTAAAAATAACCGAAATTACTCTGACATTCCAGCCCACTTACAAGTCCTCACAAAGAAATCTCTGAAGTTCTTAAAATACCTGGGAAGGAGATGAAACTCAGCTGTTAGTAAAAGAACATTTTCAGTACTTCAGGCACGTGGAAGAAGAGCTCAGGGTAACGGTTCGAGTAATAGTATCGTGAATCTTAAGATACCTTTTATCAAAGTATATCAATAAATAAGAGCTTTAATTCCATTATGATTATCTGAATATCTTGCAAAACAGATGAATGCACCATTTGCTGGAATGATCATGATTTCTTCTTCTACCTTGGAAGATGCTTGTCTTTCAGTCCATTACAAGAAGGCCTGAAAACTATACTATGGAAACACACGCGATGAATATACGGACAAAGGTACTACTGAGGCATATTATTACTGTTGGCTTCCAGAATACTGAATAAAAAGTTAACACATGCGTAGAGGTTGACCTCTGAAAGCATGGGAAGTCCCAATGAGCATCAATCCCAAACTGTAGACTGAATTAAAGTACGAGAATAGATCAAGCAAGATAGGACAACATACAAATTTTTCAAAAACTGCTCCTTTTAACACATT
This sequence comes from Rhinoptilus africanus, assembly GCA_013400135.1. Lineage (NCBI taxonomy): Eukaryota > Metazoa > Chordata > Aves > Charadriiformes > Glareolidae > Rhinoptilus > Rhinoptilus africanus. The sequence continues at coordinate 373,117 of VXBO01007847.1, read as the reverse complement.
TTAAGCATTACTTTTCAAACAGCATAACAGGAAGCAATCACTGGCCTCAGAATTTTCTAAAGCAAGAACTAAGTATCATTTTAAAAGTACAAAATAATTTCTGTAAAACATCTGAAGTGACAAATTAAATAGTTACGGACTCTTACACATAGGAGTCAAAAATATGAGCGATTTTTATGACTGACGGGCAAAGAAAAGTATCCTAAACTGAGATGTCACAGTCTCACTTCTGGAAGCGACAGGTTAATTCAAAACATCCAAAAGCTGAATCCAAGGGGCCTGGGCTAACACTACTACCAAGCTAAAAACAAAAAACCACCACCCTACAAAGCAAGGATAACTACTTCTGAAAAGTTTCATACAAGGGAAATAGTACCTGCCAGGGTTTTTAAAAAAGCCCAGTTGAGAAATGTGATGGTAGGACTCAGCTTTGAACTATACTACTGAAAGTGTTCGGACTACTTAAATGTCTGTAAAGGAGACAGTAACACGAACACTCCACTGCCATGTGGGTTACAGAGCAAAACATCCTTCTGCTTCTACAGTACTATGGTGCTGCAAGCAGGGAAGTAAGCTGCAAAGAAAGCTTTTCCTGAGACAAGGAGTCTCAGCTTACAGCTCTAGTAATTTATTCTAATCCTTAGACATCTTCACTTACATTAATATTCTACGATTTGTCTTATATATATCACATAACTTGCATACAATCTGATTTTCACTTAACTAAATCTAACGTTGGAGCACTAGAACATCTGTATAGCTGTAAGAAACAGCTGTAAGAGGTCCAAATTAAATAAAAACCACAACTTAATTTTTTCATGTAAGAGTAAATAAGGACAACGATCAAATTTCTCCTCACCTTTCTCATTAATGATCAGTTTCATTTGAAAATAATTCCTCCTACTCTACATTGAGCCAGTGCAGTCTGATTCACCTTTTTAAAACAGGCACACTTTCATTCCGCATGGAACTCTGCTAACCCTCTCCCTAGTTCTTACCCCGAGGTGCTACCAGCGCTATAGTTATTCACATGCCCACGCTTTTAGAGTGACTTGAAGGATGCTGAAGTTGCTACAGTATGGCCTCTCCTTTTTGTTACTAGCTAAAAATGCTCACATCCAAGTGCACTAGCACTGTCAAATCTGCAGTCTGTGAGAGCTAAATTTATTCTATTTTTCCCCTGCACAACCACTGCATGAGCCACTCAACAAAAATTAAATAAATCCTTTCTTTGCAGCCATTTACACTAGAAGGTGTGGGATCAACACACAACCCCTGAAGCCCAACAGAGCTTGTACTAACACCACTCAAACCTTTTAGCTTACACAGTGAATCACACTGATTCAGTTTAGCCCTATTTGAAGGTGTGATGGAGGCTCAAATATTTTAGAGGATTAGGTCAGTTGCCTTCATCAAAGTAAGACTATTTTTGAGATGATACAAGCTTTTTGTTTTACAAGGAATGTGTTAGTAGGCATTATATAAAGCAACATCTTCATCTAGTCTTGCCTCAGCCATCTTATCACTTTGCTCGAGACTGACGGCTTATGAATAAGTTCATAATTGAACTGCTCATTCTATTTACCTTTATTAACCACCAACACGCAAACTTGATTCCGAGTCTTCCAGAAATTCCTGTGTGTAAAATATTTTTTCCGTGTTAAAACATCAGTGAATCAGACTGTGACCACAACCTGGGAAAACTACTCTTCATTTAGACAAACCAGTTTTAAAAGGTTTTTGTCTGAGGATGCTAAGCAACCTTAAAACAAAAATTAGGTTATGTTTTGACTTGCTATTCACCTGCAATCTGAAATTCTCCACTGTACACAAAATGGCTACACTATATTCCCACTCTCATGTCACTGTCCAAGAATCAGTATCTGCAAATGAAAGAATGGCAAGAATACATTTTTGAATACTATTTTCTTTTCTTTTTTACAGATTTGACTCTTAACAGCTCCTTAGGAACAGATACCATGAGATATCATAAAGCTACCTTTTAAGTTATGTTATTGAACTTAAAACTCTAATAAAAATACACAATTTTACAGGTATCAGAAGTACAGCTTATATTAACAACTTCCTTTTTGCCAATAGGAAAGGCACTTCAGAGATAGAGGGCTGCACAGCTTTTAAACAAGACCAGCTCTAATACAATTCTGCTGACTGCAAATATGTGCCTCGACTCACACGAACTCATAGCAGGGTTAGAAGAATACCTTGTGCTCCAGTTATACATAACCCTTGTGGTGAGGGTTACTCCTCATAAAGAGACATATAATTATGTAAACAGGCTGATTCCTGACTTGCTGTGAAGAAAAAAGCAAGGACAACCACAGGAGGCCTATTAGGGCCTCTGCTCTCCACCTCTTTCACCACTCCAGAGCAAAGAAAGCCTTTAAAAATACCAGCAATCGCAGATGAAGCTCCTTCACTTAAGTGCACAAACCACTAGGTTTGGGCAGAGATCCCTATCCTATGGAGTACAGGACACAGAAAATCCCAATGCAAAGCACAGCCAAGAACAGAACAAGGCATCAGGAAACAACTGTGCCTTGCCTGTTTGTAATGATGTCCACCAAGGTTGGACAAAACGTCTTATTAATGTGCAGGACAGAGCTAGTGATACTATGTCCAAACGTGTCATCTACGTTCCTGAAAGAAAGCTGGTGACATGCCAGAGATCACCAATGTTTCAAAAGATGTGCATAATTGAAAATTAGTGCACTTCTTACTAACACCACCAGCAGCAGTCACGCAGTACAGGTTGATCTGAACGCCTGCCAACTTCTGCGTAATCAGCAGGTCGATGAGGTGGGAACTGAGGATCACAGAACCAGAGCTGTAAGGAATCTAGACAGACCCCCTCGTCACTGACCTTGCTCCAAGGCAGGATCATCAATCATTAAATGATTTGAAATTACCATCTTGCTTGTTTTTCAGTACTTCCATTGGTGGAGATCCATCACATTGTCACCATTGGAGCCTTTCAGCACTGCAAGGTGCAGATGTACACACACTTCTCTATTACTATGGGCCAACCTTGCTCTCTCCTATGTCTGTGCTCATCTGCCTCCTTTTTTTAACTCAACAGAACAACACTTGTCTTTTTGTGAAGTTAATTTTTCTGCAATTATTGAGCAAAAGCGGTTTTCTGTGCAGTCACACAAACACCAACACGAGAAGTGGTAGCAGGATATGATCAGAAGCCCAGAGGGGGGTTCTGTGAGATAACCCTCTCTCAGTAGGGTTAGATCAACTGTTAGATCAACTTGGCTTTTCACCTGCACCCTTACATATACTGCCTGGTCAGAGCCACCAAAGGCATTTTCATTAGTGTGACAAAGTCCTAATCCCAAAGCAACAGAAAGAGGAGATGCAAGCCATAGAAACTGCATTTCTAGCAATACAGGTTTTCAGACAAAGGAAGGGAAGAAAGGAGTTGCTACTGAGCACTGAGGGATTGGGGACAAGATTACTCCAAGAAATACTAATTTCGGAGAAGAAAGATGCCAAGCAAAAATACAGACAAAACTCAAAACCCAGGTATGAAGCTTGAAAGCCCATTTGAACCTAAGTCATCACCTCATCAGATTAGGTTTGAAAAGGCATCAGGCCAACAAGGTGCTAGCATGTTGTACTTTCTGCAACCCTTCTCTAAGAAATAAACCCCTGCCTGCAAAACCACCCAACTCCATCTCACCCGTGTGCTTACACAGCACAAGTGTGTAATGGTCAAAAAAGATCAAAATTACTTAGTGCATCACTACGCACACCAGATGTCTCTTTCGGAAAAGAGATACACAACACACTTTCTTCTGCAGTTAAGTGACATCTTGTACCACAACAATTCATATAATGATTACTGACAGACCTTTGGCTTTGTTAACACAATCAGACCAACTCTTCTTCAGAAATAGTAACTTTCAGATTTAAAACGTTTTTTGTTCCCCAGAGTATCAACTGACCAAAGGAAGCTTAACAGATTCCTTACCTTCTGTAAAACGCAACTTAGCTATCCTAAAAAGTATCTAAAGTCTAGGGAAAAAAGTTACAAAACCGAAATCTGATACTCAAAATTGGCATAGGTTTTTTGGAGCTTAAATTATTTATGGCTTTTTTTTTGTTCCTCCCAGTTTGATTTCTGAACGCTGTTCTTTCCTGTTAGAAACAAAGATATTATCACACATATTAAGACAGGTTATCTGGCAGATCAAAGTCCAGTTTACCACCCAAACCACAAAAAATAATATTGCCAGCTTCATATCTGTCACTTCATTAACATTTCTAGAGTTGCTCTTTCTCTAGGCCTCCAACTATAGATCTTGCTTCACACCTCTGCAGGAGCGATCGCAGGCATGCTTCATCCCCACACACTTAAGAATGGTTCATCTCTTATTCTTTCTAACAAATAGTGGTGTACGGACAAATTAGATGGGAAGGATGAGGTTTCTTCTCCCTCTTCCATATCATGAAAGTAACTGGCTGCTCCCTTTTCCTCACAGGAAAGCGTGTGTGGTGAATCTCGAAATGCCCCAAAGGTGCAGTTCTTCATGTTTTTGTTACTGTATTGAATCCTGGGGTTGTATGATTCATCAGAACTGGCCACCCTGCAATATTTATTATCCGTTATCAAGAAAGACAATCCCCAGGTACTAAAAATTTTTTACCTTTTTAAAATTATTTGTTTAACAAAGAAACTCAGAAAATAAACCATCAGCTACAAAAATAGTCAGCAGCAGACATCATTTACCATCAGTCACTCAGATAATAGAGAAAATAAACACACAGAGGTTAAGTATTTCTCATAGTAGTTTCCATTATTCATTGGCCCTTTCCCCTTCACAATACCAGAAATTTTCCAACAAGAGAACTCTTTTTTTGGTAGTTACCTTAAGATTGGAAACTAGAAAACATTCAAAAAATTATCTGCTGCCATTGCTAAATCTAATCACATCTGTCTAGTAACCCAGGCTTAGGCTGTAGGGAAAAACTGATTAAATAGTTTAACAGCTCTACTGCCCCAGGTACAAAGAAGAAAAAGTCATGTCAGGTCCGTGACTCTGCTGTTCCTTCTTTACCAAAATTCAGCATCAGGCCCATGCGTCAGTGCGTACCTCCAAAGGTGGTTTAGAGCACCTTTGTCTAAAAACACACTGGGATAGCACTGGGGGGTTCAGCACGGCTATGTCTAATCCTAGCCAGGCAGTAATGAAAGAGGTTTGCATGACCACGTGCCCCAGGCACAACATACATTTGCAAAAATATATCTTTCACGCATAATTTCAGCATATAAAGTTAAATTAAGAAATTAAGACTTCCGCTGAAACCATACCCTCATTTATATATAAGGGATGGTTTCCTTATCTGAGCTAATGATGGATTTAGAGCCGAATACTCAGGCAAGCACTAATACATTCTGTCTGTACAGGAGATGGTTCTGCCAAGCAGATACGTGCATTCCATGGCCAGTCCATTTGGAGTAGCCACTAATTTAAAGAACTTCTAGAGTGAGTGCTTGAATTCAAGGGTAACCCCAAGGAAAAACTAGACACATAAAGGCAGTTCTTCTTTAAATCAGATTACAGAATCACAGAATAGATCATGTTGGAAGTGACCTCTGGAGGTCAAGTAGTCCAACCCACTGCTCAAAGCAGGAACAGCTGGAGCAGGCTGCTCAATATTCCAGCCATGAGGCCAAGCTTTCCAGGACACAAAATAACAGACATAGTTTCTTGGTGTTAAACTGGAGTCGTACTTGCTACATGGACAAGCCTCTTTATTCCTAAATACCCAAAGACAAGGAGTTTGTTGCTTATCTTCTCCAATAAATGAGTTGTTTAACTAAGAACATTATCTGACATTTATCTGAGTAACTCCAAGGAAAGCTGAAAACAACAGGGTTGTTTTTCACTCTGCAGTCCTGCAACTCTTCTCTCAAGAGTCAGCATCCCAGTAAGAAAGGATTCAATATGTAAGGATGCTCTGCTCTTCTGCTAAGCTCCATGCAGGATCAATATCAACATCATGGGTCATTTACGAATCTGTAATATCATTCATTTAAACAAAGAATTGGTCAGGATATTTATGAGCTATGCAAAACCATCCTGCATAAGTTTTATTTTTAAATCTCAAAACAAAAGGAACACACACTCAAACATTTCAAACACTATCACAGACATGTGAATTCCTCTACTTACTTATCAGTACGTCACTTTTCATTTTTCCAGTATTTGCCAGTCAACACTGCATGCAAAATCTTTTTCACAGATACTTTCCTTGTGTTTAATGTAGAGACTAGCCTATATAAAATCCTTTTCCTTAGCTGAGGCTTTGGGGTGCAACAGAACCTCCCAGTTAATAGAGATATCTTCTCACCTTATTAGTAAATTACACAGTTATCAAAGCAGCAGTTTATTTTTGGCAAACTCTTAAGGAATACTACCTGAAAGAATTTGATTATGTTTACAATTAAGTGAAACATAAAATTTCGTAGGTGTCCATGCTGCTGCGCTCAGGGCCCCAGAAACAAGTGAAAACCCCAACAAATTCTTACTAGCTTTCCCTTCCACGAACAACCTGACAGTATGCTGTGCAGAATTAAAGTTTCAAATGTTGGAATAGATAAGAGTTCATCAGCTGTTATATGTCATTTAAAACATGCTCCAAAGAAATTAAAAAATAAAAACACCCCAACAGTTAAATGTAACCCCTAACAAATGACTTAGGGAAAGGTGAAAATTAACTATGTAAAGTTCTTTGAGATGGACCTACATAGAGACAGGCCTTTAGCTTTGGGAAGTACACTACCATATTACAGCTCCAAACAACTGACTTTACGTCTTAAGTCTCTGGAGAACAATCAGCTGGAAGTTAGAAAATCATTTTTGGTAAGTGACAAGAATGATTTAGGGCTTTTGTTAAAGGTCTTGGATGGTTAGGTTTAAGATTTGATTTAAAAAACACTGTATTCATTTTGCAGCAAAGGAGTAATTAAAGCTCTCAATGAGAAACTGGCTCTGAAGTGGATTAGACTTTAAATATTTAATTCTCAGTAATGATTAGATAAGCAATAACTTGATCCAGCTAACATTTTTGATAAATTAGCACAGGTCAGAGCTTTAACAGGTAACCACAATGTACAGGAAGACAAAGCTATGCTCTGCCAGCTGGAATTTAACATGGCCTTCTCTACGCTCTGCCATCCACCAGATGAAGAAAGAGGAAGAGAGGAAATGTGTCACAGGCTTGAAAGGCCCCATCTGATTGGATTACCAACCACACAATACCGTTATCTTTCAGAGTAACAAGAAAGTGGTCCACAGACTTGGAAAACAGAGTTATCAAGAACTTACTCATGAACTTGTTCATTTCATCGAATGTTTCTCTTTTCCAATTCCACCTCTGTAAGCCAGAGGCTTTAGACTGTTTACTGCAGAATTCAGAGTTTAAGAGCAACAAATTTCCCCTACAAAGAACCTAAACTACTCACTAATTCAGTGGCCTTAAAAAGCACCTGATGTGCCATTTGTGGGAATGACTACAAAGGAGGCCCCAAGGTAACACAGAGCAGGGAGGGAAAGACTACTTAGCTTCAGAGTTGGGTCCAAGTACGTCAAGGTATCTGGGTGGTCCTGGCAACCACTGAAGTGAGAGTCGTTAGTTCTCCTATGCCTTAGATGTTATTAAGTGGCAATGAACATGATGACAATAGGACTGTCAACCTGGACTCCACAGTAAACAAGAGTTTTTCTAGCCACTATGACAAACTCCACCAGAAAGGGGCTTCAATTATAACTCAGAGGACTGGGAGCCAGCAGCACTACAGACTAACTGTGACTAAATGAACATTGTTTCGTTAGCCAGAAGTCCTACCAAGATGACTCAGAAAAGAACAATTTACATTTGAATCAAGGACTCAACCATTTTCCTGAGATTTAGGAAGTAAGAGCAACTGACAAAAAAATTTAAACACTGAACTTGGACTCCGAAGTGGTCTCTGACATGTTGATAGGCACAAGAGCTGCAGTATTTGTTCTAATAGAACTGTTAAGTGAAGGGGCACACCAATAATTAGTATGGCCTTCCTCATTTTCTGCTAGCCCTTATGTGGGGCAGAAGGAAAAAAAACTAGAAAATTGAAGGACAATACAAGTAGTAAACCATTTTTAGGCCAGGCTAACTTTTTGTTTTAAGTTCACCTGCCACTGAAGGAACTTGACATTAGGGCATTAAAATATCTTTTCTCCCCCCTGAACTCCAGAAATTTTATTTTCTGGGACTGCTAATGAAAAGTAATGGTTTCAAAAAGTAAAATTTCTGCAGTCCTGAGAGGTGCCCGAGGCCATTATTTCATGAGAATATAAAGGAATAACTCTGATTCTGTAGATAGGAAGAGAGATAGAAAATAATTTCTTAAGAAACAAAATCCACATACAGGCTGGCTACACTTATATTCTTAACATCTAGGACCATGTTTGTGTACACATTTGTAGAGTCCTTAACACTTCTTAGTTCTTAAGTCCAGACATGGCAATTCTGCAAGCTTTCTTGAATCAGCTTTGGGTTTTTTAGCACCCTCTTGAGAATAAATGGTCAGGAAGTAACCATAAGTCAGACTGAACGTCAAAGGGACAAAAAAAATTCACTTAAGGTATAGATGTATCTCCCTTTCTATGGATGTCACCACTAAGCAGTCAGCTCGTGGACTCAGGAGGCCACTGGCCTAGAAATGACAGTGATTCAGCCATTATTCCCCAGCATTTTCTTCCTGTAGGGAGATCTTTAATGGCCGTTACCTTTCCTTCCCAATAAGCAGCAGTCTAGTATTTTAAAAAAATAGGGTTACTTCATACCTACCAGTAGTACTTGGCCCAATTTCAAACAAAAGATACTTCCTAGACTTTTTTCCAAACCTCCTATGAGTCTGTTCTAACATTTGAACATACTGTTTTCTCTTCCACTAAGCGACAGAAATCTGAAGGGGTTCTTTGGGTCTAAAGGGTCTCCTCTGAAAGCTTGCTGGAGAAATATTTGGGAAAGAGAGAAGGCAAGAAATGAGTAAACAAGAAGTTGAAACACAGGACAAAGTGTCAGGAGAAGAATTCTAACAATCCCCATGCCATTACAGAAAAGAATCAACTTCCCTTGGGAGACAGCAATCTAACTCTGTGAAAAGAAAACTGTTCTCATTAACTCTGCAGAGGAGATTCAAAATAAAGAATGCTAGCTTGCTTACTCCTATTCAGAGAAACATTTGAGTTTGCAGATTGGAATTCCAAATGTTTCCATACTCCAACAGCTTCAGTGACCATTTCATGAATTAGAAGGCATGTCAAAAAAGCCAATGAATTCCCACCACCTTGTTAAGAGAGAACAACAGAAGTAGTTCTCCGATCCAAATGGTTTATAATCCATTTAAGTCTGTCACACCTTGAGGACATTTTAACACCTTCAGAAAGGCACTGGAGGGTAGATGGCGCCACATAAATTTTAGCCAGTGAGAATCATCTTTTCTCACAATAACCCAGTCCATTACCTTCATCTATACCTCTAGTCTGAAAAGCCTCGACATCAGATTTCCTGTGATTTGAGAATAACTTGTACTGAAGTGAGGACAAGTGTGACAGTTTACCTTTTAAGATTTTCAAAACCCAGTCATTTATTTGCAGTTATAGGTTAACCATAAAATTTACTTGGACAGCCAGAAGGCATTAACAGGAAAAAAAAAAAAACAGCCCACACTTTCGGATTTTCATTACTGGGCACAGAAGAAGTAACAGTAGAAAGCAGGATAACTGAAGGAACATGAAGTCTTACAAAATGTAAGAACAGGCAGATTCTAGATTTCGAAGTTGGTGATCTTCTGTCACTTTTAAAATGGGAACCACAAGAATCAACAGTAGTTGCAAGAATCCCTTGGGGCCTCTTACTGAAAAAAAAAAAAACCCTTAAACTTTGCATAATCTTCAAAAAACGTCCACTTCAATCTTTTTGTCTCATGTGAAGTCTTCTCTTCACCTGTTTACTTTTGGTCAAAATGGAAGATAATTCAGCAGGTTTTGTAGAGGGACTTTCCCAACAGCTAATCCCTAGAGAATTTAAAGGGCTAGCTTTGACTCAATCTGTAAATGAAAAGATATTCCCTGTAAATTAAAGACATTTTTTGACAAGCCAGAAGAGGCTTTCTCAAGCAGGCCAGTTTGGGATCTACTTGCCATTTAAGCAAAATGATCAGAGGTGGGTCCCACACTGCTAGCACAAGATTAATGCAGCATTCAATGTTTTCCTTCTCCATTGCTGCAAATCGTGGCTGAAAGCAAGCTGGAGGAGAAGAGGGGTGAAATAAAAGCTGTAGTGAGCAATCCAGTAGCTAAAGTTACCTGTTAAATTTGTACTAGTGGAATCAGGATCCAGAAAATGTTAACATCAGCTGAAGCAATAACTCAGCAATAAAGTACGATCAACGATTTTTAATCCTCTGAAGCAAGTGAAGAAGACAAGCAAATTATCTCAGATGCTTTTTAATATTTTAAAATTATATTCTTAACATAACCTTACACATTTTCACTTCTGAACTCATCAGGCAATTGGGTCAAGAGCAGTATAAAGATACAACCACTTTCATCCATCGTTAGTATCATCAATGTCAGAAATTAGATTTCATTCCTGAGCTGATAAAGTTTAATAAAAAAAAAATCACCAAGACTTACGTTAGAGAATTCTATGAAATTCTAAATTAAAAGCATTACTCAACATCCTGTTCTGTAATACACGAGTTTAACAGATATTTCAAGTCTCTCTCAGTTACATTAAAGAAAGTATGCAGTCAACTACAATCAAAGTTAAAACAAGAAAGTGCCTGTGATCTAAGGATCATTATTCCAGACCTCTTGTGAATCAGTGAAAAGGAGAGTAGCAAAGGACATACCTTGGAACTGCTCCCAAAACAATCAAGTTGGCTTTTTGTTTGTTGTTTCCAATTACAGCATTTTTCATATCTCTGTAAATCCAGAAAGAAAAACAAACCCTGGTAAATGATGCTGAGGTACTGAGGGCTTAATCTATAGAATTTACTATTTCTGTGAAGGCTTATCAAGTAGTCTTCCACATGTCCATGCTGCACCTACAGGACTGAATAGTGCTTCAAGGCACAGTTTCCAAAGCCCACAGGCAAATATCCCAGAGCTCTGGGATTCCATTATGTCCCAGTTTATGCAAGTAAGCAAAAACCCAAACTCTCTCACATGCACACCAGACATGAAGTCTCATTATTAAGAAAAACTAGATATACTGACTCTTTGTGCCCATATATTCACTAAACTTCTAAAAGAAAAAAACACTATTGGTTGGGAAATCAAACTTTGGTAATTTAAAGCCTTAACTGAATATTCTACTGTGTGCAGGAACAGACAAGCTGGGGGGGAAAAAAAGAAAAAAAGAAAAAAAAGGAAAAAAAAAGGAACAAGGAACTATCACCAGTCTCCAGAGACCAGGCTTTCACTCTCCTCTTCACCACAGGCTTCCTTTTGTGAATTTCAGCAGGACACCTAAACATCTATATGTCAAAATTCCAGGAGTAAAGTGGAAACAAAAGTATCTTCCTGTCTGAGAGTTACTACGAGGTTAAATACATTAAAAGCATTCATACTAAGGTACAGAAACAAAGGAAGCATTTTGGAAAGACGACACCGGTTGCACATACCAAGTCCTATGAAAATGTGTGGTTTGCAACCTCGTTGTTCAGGAAATTGCTACTGTATTCTAAAAACCATCACTAACTTTTAAAGTTTTTTTTCTTCATATGAACATATTGAACATACATGAACATCCAGAGATTCTGACAGAAAGACAGCAACTTATGACCAGTTCCAGAAAATCAAGATGACACATTTCTTGGAAACCTCCTAGTTGTAGGGACCTTCATAAGAGCACAGTACAAAAGGAGTCCAAATTCCGGTAATTCTTTATCAGCAAAAAAACAAAACTAGATTGATTATAGTGTTAGTAGTTGCAAAATTGATAAATTAATCACTGGCTAACTATCCCCATAATTCATTCAAATTATTTGGGAGCTTTAGTGGTTGCTTTAAGTTAAAATATTTTCTTGCTACTATTATCACTCACTCACCTGCTATCTGCAAATTTTAGGAGAGCTCTGTTCTTTAAGATCCACTCATGAACACTACACAGTCTTTACTACCCACTGAACTTGCAAATTCTACTGCAATAAGGAGCTGTTAAACTCTATTATTTAAAGGTATAAAAAACTTCTTAGCCAAGGCAGGCAGTATCTGGACTAGCATAAACAGAACCTTTATAAACTTCAATTAGCAGAAGGTAATTGCCCGTCCTTCCTGAAGTATTTCTCCATGTGACTCACTCTCCTGTTGCACACAGTTATCCAGCCACAGAAGAGCGCTCTAGGAATGTTAAGCAAAGGGAGGCTGGCTAACTTCTCCAGTCTGGCTAGTGATCTCGGAGCTCCAACCTCAAGCAGCCTTGAAAGCCACCGAGCGCCGAACTGCAGTTCTGTGTATCTCTTAACACAGGCAGAGTCAGGAAACCACTTGCCTTGTCAAGTGAGCCATTACTTAACAGGAATCTGCCTGCCCAGCACACAGTTTTACCCAGCTGAGCATCAGCAGAAAACACTGGATCTTTCTGCCATATCGCCGGGAAGTTTGATAACTTTACACCACAAGCCAGAAGGCAGAGAAGCAAGAGCAAGATCAGAACACAGGCTAAGCTGGAAACCCGAGAAAATTTAAGGAATGGAGTTGAAGATTCCACTAAACTCAGGAACAGTACTTCAGAGGTTTCTATGCTGAATGCTTTATATGAAAGCATACCAGCCATTTTTAAAGGTTTTTAAAATACAAGAGTCAGTCCAAAACAGTGGCAGAAGCAATGATCAGATGTCTCACAGGAATGGAAACTGTACCAAAGGATGCGCTAGGTTCAGGTGCCAAACTGCTCAGGCCACTCTAGGACTTCTCACAAGGCTACCTCTCCCTGTTCTCCTTAGGCACCAGCTCTCAAACTCATCAGAAAGGCTGTAGCACACCACATATCTGTGAAGGCATCTTGAGAAGTTAAAGAGAAGGCACCTGCCAAGCACTCTCAAGAATTAACAAACAGATTTTGGTGACATTTTAATGCTCTGCTCAGATGATTTTACGCATTATTTTGTGTAAAAAGAAAAAAACAACACACAAAAAAAACTAACAAAAAAACCCCCTCAAAACACACCAACAACAAACTTTTCTGACTCCTGCACTAACTCCACAACAGAATGGCTTGCTAACCTTATAGTCACTCAATATGTAATAAGTACTGCCTACTAGGATTTGATTTAGAGTCCTTTTCATAAGTGGCAAGAATATCGCCAAGTTCAAGAACACTTAAATTGAGAGGTTTAGGGAGGTCACAGTCCTGATCTGTAAATGCTTCAGATGAGTTTTGCCATCCTGGTTCGTACAGTTCCTCAGAAAGGTGATGGCAGACAGACAAGAAATATTACAAGCTTGAGATCTCTGATAAATCCAACACATGTACATTTGACCACTTCAACTTGAAAGCAAGTAAAATACCTTCAAATTGGTAAGGCGACCAAAAACTGTCAGAGAGAGGACTCAGCAAAGATCACCATGTTTCTGTGCGTCATGCCTTCGTACTCCCGAGCTCCATGACATGCTTATCTTTTCAAATCTGCCACTTACAGAAATGAACCTATTGAATACAAAGGAAACAGCCAAGAACATCCTTAAAATGCCATATTCCAGTGTTGAATACAAGTAGACTTCTCTTTCATAATAATTATGTGATTCCATGTTACATTTTATGGAGATTTTCCTGATCAGGAAGCCGATCTCCTTAAGAAGTAAAGAAGTACCATGTGCTGTCCTAGTCTACCAGGTTCTTGGTGAATTATGAACCTTAGGAAAACCGAGGGCAACTCCCTTATTTGAAAACTTCATCTCCAACAAGTCTGAGCTTGAGTGATTTCAGATACAAGATGACAGGAGATTCATCCAAGATGACAAAGCAGTAAAGATCTCTATCTTCTACAAGAGGTAACAAAGAAACCTCAGAAATTTGTAGTCCAAAACTGGATACCCACTTTATTTCCAAATGTCATGCCCACTGCTCCCATTGCCTATCGTGACAAGGAGTCCTTGAAAGGAGGAAGAAGGAAACAGCAGCAAAAACACAATCACAAGAAGACGAGAACTTCAAAGAACAACCAGTCTATGCTAATTCTCGGCCTAATCTGTGAGAAGACCATGACCCAGAGGAGGGAGATACACAGGCTTTATTCCAATGATCAGCTCCAAGCTCTCAGGTAGGTTATCAACCAGGCTGGCACAGTGGAAGCAGCTTCAGAAGAAAAATGCAGATCTTCTACAAGTACCTATCACATTCCAGCACTACTTAGTTTCTCAGCCTCATGAAGGTTTGGCTCTTTCTATAGAGCCAAAAGACAAACCATGGAGCTTTCCTATGACAGAGGTCTCAAGTGGCATTTGAGATTGGTTGGGTTTTGACTTTTTTTATTCCTGTGTATTAAATCTTACAGTTTAGATTCAAACTAAATTCAAAGCCACTTAACAAAATCACCTGAATTATAGTAATTTTAATGCACAGACGTAAAATCTGATAGGTGATATTTATGCCTACATTTACTAAAATGCAACAAAGTAATTTATGTGGAAAATTGTCAAGCAGGATAATACAGGCTGCCAACAATAAAATACAGCAAAGAGATCCTAGCCAAGCGCTTGCAAATACTGCTTCCTGAAGTGCTAAACCAGCTTTCTCCACCTCCTATTGCTTCTTAAAGAAATAAGAATATGCTTCCATCAGTTCAATCCTGCAACCACTCAGTTTTAAGTTATGAAACCAACCAGAGATTGAAATAGCAGAAAGACTTATTTACTTTATCAGCTGAGGCTTATCAGGTCTAACAATCTTTTGGAACATAGCAACCCAGAAACAAATGGTTCAATTAATTAGCTATAAATAAAATGCAATGCTTGCTGGTTTCATAAGTTTTCATTAGCACAGTAGGAGTGTTTAAAATAAAATATTTTAGGAGTACAGTAAACACATTTTTTTAAAAAAATATATCTAATTTCCATCCAAATGCAGCTTGAGAAGAGTTACAAGAGGAACTAATCTGCCAATTGAGTATGAAGTTAATGTTTTTATTCTGATGGTTAACATCTAATTGTTTAAAGGCACAAGATACAGCCCACTTCAGGTAAGCAAGAAGTAATATTAAATATAACAATTTGCAAGTAAAATATGTCCTTTAAGTTTTAGTGATTCCTACCCAATAGAAATTAGTATTTTGAAACGCCTTAAGTCCGGAGAAAATTAGCATTCTAGTCTGTCAACGTGAATTATTATTGCAGAGGCAACTTAAGGTGTTGAACTTTGTCCTAAGCAGAAATTATTGAAGTTCCACATCTTCATGAAGTTGACTCTAAGTTTGGACTCTTCCCACAAAGCTACCAGAAGTGTCCAGTAGTTGGTGCACAGTTCTCTGAACTGCTGTGAGCTAACTTCCCAGCTGAGAAAGAACAGACTCTAAAGTATTCCTACAAGCCCCAATACCCGCACTTTTTCTGCAAAAGAGATCATGAGAAAGCGATATGATACATGGATTCCTCAGTAAGAATTTGATTTTACTTACATTTTTAAATACCGTAAATCAAGGATAAACAGAAGAAATTTTAAAATTCTGATAGAAGCCCTAGGGCTTTCCTATGTCACCTTCTAGCAAAGCAACACAAAAGATCTTGACACAAGCTAGAGAGACTTGATGAGGAAGCAGCAATAGGAACTACACAGACGAAGAGGAAATAACAGCTAGCGTGGTATTGTCTCAGCTCCCATCTTTTGAAAAGAGAGTGGGTATCCATGTTTAAGAGGTTCCTAGACAGAGAAGGATATCAAACATGAGATGAACAATCACAGAAGGAAAAGTATTCCTAGACACTTCAAGCCAATGCTTTCACTTTTAGTATGAAACAGTTACAAGAGATTGCGAGACAATTACGCACACAGAGGAAGCATCCAAAACAATGCTTTGTCAGACCAGATTTATCTACCCGAGACTGACCAAAATTACAGACAATAGAATGACGCACAGCATCATTCTAAAAAGGTTTTCAAAATCCAAATATCTAAAAAGCTGAGGTATTGGTAGCTGATACAGGAACACAGCTCAAATAAAAACCTAGACTGGCAGGACTGGAGTCAGAAGTTAATTGTGCAGCTAAAGTTTGACGATTATGCTTTCTATAGCTTTTGCCTCCTCTTCCTTCCTCCTACTCTGCCATTTTTATGGACAGATGTGAAACAATCAACAAAAGGAATTAATGACAAACTTTGCATGTTAAAATATTTCCATCATTATTTTGACAGAATTAATTTCTAAGATGGGCACTACGACAGCTTGAATATCTGTTAATTACCCAACAAGAGAGTTGTTTTCTACCTCTTTAGCAGGGAGCATGTTTGTACTAACATGATTACTAGTCCAACCAAGTGAATAAAATGTTAAACACTCCTGCCAACTCAAGCAAACCACAGAAGTCGTAAATCAGCTTAATTTTACAATTAACCATCAAGTTGGAAAGAAAAGTTAAGATTTCTAATCCCATTCAAAAAATACCAGCTGATGGAAAGAAAAAGATGATTTTATAGGAAAGAACAAAGTAGCCCACAGAGACACTGTTACTCAGCTTGTTTGACTTTTAACACTTAGAAACTGTTACAAAATGAACACATAGTGCAAACTAAACAAACCCAACATTTGGATAAGGAAACCCTAAATTCACAGTTGTTCCCAATCTTAATTCTTTACTCTCAGACACTGCATAACATCCAAGTGCTGATGAAAAATAGCATATGGCTATAATTACAGCAACGCAGAATAGTAGAATATAACATACATAATGCTGAAAGTGATTGTTTAATCCATCTTCCCCATATCACAACGCCATAGAAACCACTTGAACTCCTATCTGAAGTATTCCTTTTGGAGAGGCAACTTACCTTGTCGTAAGTTTTCTTGCCAAGGAAAGTCTACCAAATAGAAAGGTAAGGTGTTTCAATGATACATACCTGTAGTCACAAATATTTATACCTTATTCCTACCCTGAATCTACCCCATTTTCCAGTACTTATTTTGCTCTATGTGTGTGTGTGTGAGAGACTGAAGAAACCTCTCATATCAAATGTTTGCTTCCACGTAAAGCTTACATCAGTCATTTCACATGCTAGACTTCTATATCAAGCTTAACAACTTAACCTCCCCATGTCTTTGGCTGCAGTTTCAACTGAAGCTCCTTTCAAATCTCCAGGCTGACTGACACACTGCTTTTCTCAGCTCTCTCTCTCAAGCCTCATCCTGTGCACCAAGTCTGGAAATCGCATTACAAGTTGCATGAGATCACTGATCAATAGAAAAACTGCCTACTCAACCTAAAGAATGATGTAGCTCAAATTTAAAATGCTTGAAGTCAGTGGAGGATGGGAATTTATCTAGCTTTTATTATGTAAACTTTTTAAACTAAAAAAACCCAAAACCACACAAACCATAGCTAGAGCTCTGTATTATCAGAACTGCAATTTCAGCATCAATCTTTGCTATTTAAATAAACTAGGTCCTAACAGCAAAGAATTTGGAATCCAGAGAGAAGTGTGGGCGACAGAGCTGCAGTTCAGCAGAGCTCTGGGACACTGGGAGATCTCCTGCTCTGTGACACCTATTCAGCAAAAAACTTTTTCACAGCTACCCTAAAACAACCAAACCATGTGAAAAGAAGAGCTTTCACCACTGTTGCTTCAGATGAATGACCCAAACCATAAAATATAAGTAACTGTGTTACTTTTTCTTGTTTTAATGTCTCTATCTACCCCCCAAGGATATTTCCCCTCCCAGGATAAGCAGTGCCTTCAGGATTTAGCAGTATACCCCACAGCTGAAGCAAATATTACATGAAATTTCATTAAGCAGGGAGGCATCTTGTAACACTGCATTTTTCTAGCACTACTTTTCATTGACTGTCTCTTGATTTAAAGTTATTTTAGTCCATTATACCATTTTAAGCCCACCACTGATTATCAAAGGAATGTTGTCCACCACAAGGTCCACCACATAGGGAACTCTTAAGTTTCATTCAGTCCAGGAAAATACCTTAAAATGGCGTTCCAGCACCTGCTTAGCTGTTCTCACACGTGAGCTGATAATATTGTATGGACACTGTCCACTTCACCTTAGGCCAGTAATCGCTGAAGGATCACCAAAACCTGTTAATCTGACATAGCTAGTACCCGTTAGATTATAATCTAGAGTCTTTCCAACATGAAAGTACAGCCTCAGATTTTTACCTCCAAACAGTTATCAGCTAAGGGGATGTACTGGCCTCCACATGCTTTAGTCATGCCAAAACTTCCTTTTTCAAATGGGTGTTAGTAAGTGCTCACTAGGGCAAAAAACCCATAGTTTATCTACATCTAAAATTCCCTCATTCTACATATGTGGGAGTTACTGGACATTTCAGACAATGAATGTTTGACGTATGTTTTAGCAAGTGATTTTGTCATCTAGCCTTCCTGCTACTTTACAATTCCCAAAGAAAAAATAAAAATACTCAACACATTTAAATTAGCCGTGCAGCACCAGCTATACAGCATACATACTGCAATCATTTCAATTATCTGTGAGACAAATTAATAGGTAAACAGTCCTGTCCTTTGAGAGTTACAAGAAATGCAAACTCTTTACTGGGAGCTAGCCTAAAAGTACATAGTCCCATATTGCAAACTGAAAATGAGCTTGCTTTGGAAAGTAAGTAAACTCAATTTCTTTTAATGCTTATTCCAATCAATTTGAACTGGCATCTTAGAACCAAAAAGTCAAGCTCCATATATTAAGAATCACAAACTCACTAGCATTGCTGATTTTGTGGCACACATGCCTGAGGCCCAACCTCTAGTTCAGGCTTAATAACACCCCTCACACACCCCCAAAGGGCACAGTGACTATTTCTCGCTCAACTGACTGCTACATTTTCATTTTGCCCTCCCTTACAGGCATCCACCTCTCCTTTGCATTTGCCTAAGAGATTAATAAGTTAAACTCTGAATAACTTCAGAGTATTCAACTGTGCTCAGCTTGAAGTTTGCCACTTCTAACTCAGACCCCAAGACTTCTGTGACCAATGCTCACTTGATTTTCTCCAGCTATATCAACCAGTCTGACAGAAGTTGTTTCTGCTCTCTCATCCTACTTACAGCCTGAAATCATCACACCAGTAGTATCATTACTCTGGGGCTGGCATCAAGAAAGGATTTTGGAGAAAAGTGCCTTCATGCCCTTTTGAAAGGCAGCACTGAAACAGATTCATTAATCATCAACCCTCCCACAGAGTGGCAACTGGAAGGTTTGAAATATTAAACAACCCTATTAGGCTGAAGACTGCTAGCCAAATGTAACAGGTATACCTCATTTCCTAAAGTTTAGCCCACCTCTAAATAGTAGACCAGAAGTTACAATACATAACAATTTACGTGTGAAAAATAGTATTATGCATTTGTATCTTTTGCTGCATTATAAAGAAAGCACAAAAGTGAGAGAGTATCTCATTCTATGACAGGAACACACTTTCTTCCTATTGCATCTTCCTCTCTTCCCCCTGTATCTACACTATTCTTCCATCTGCCTCTACAAAACCTATTACACTGAAACCCGCTCTTCACAGAGCGCTACTTAATTCTCAAATGATGTTTGAGGCCTTCCAATTTCATCTTCTATCACTCTGAAAACTTGTCTAGCTATTAAATTCCTCAGCTTATCTCTTGAAAGGGAGAAATCAACAAGCAGGGTAGTGCTCCCAGCAACCTCTCAGTGTCACCTAAACCCACTCAATTTTCTGTCAGATTCTGCAACCTAAAGAACAAGCTTCCCATTTCCAAGCCACAAAGAGCCTATCCTGTCATTCACCCAGTATCAACAGAAGAGAGTCAGGAGCCTATTTCCTCAACACATGAACGACATTGCACAAAGAACAACACTTCAAAAAACTGCATCATTTGTTATTAGACAATTAGACCTCAGAGTTTCCCACTGCATCTGAAAGAACATACACTTACTACAGAGTACTGTCTTGGAGATAACAGAATTGATCAAAAATTTACAGAGGCAAAGTGTAACAGGAACAATCCTTTAAGGACTGCTCTGTTTCCACAGGGCCATTCTGGTGAAAACAAGCACTGGAATACGTAAAGAACAAAACGTGGCTCCTGCAGAAAATCTAAGTTCCGAAGCACCCATTGAGAGACTGAAAATGTGACTGCGTGTGTTTGGGATGCACAATGCAAAAACAAGTGCTGTTCATTATTTAGTCTTAAAGAAGGTTTGTCTGACAGGACATGAAGAACAAGAGGCAGAAGTAGCCTCTTCACAACTGTCTGAAGGGTGTACCTGTTGCTCCATTAGAACTGAGATGGGAATTTCTTCTCTTTCTACTCCATGAAGCTGCCTCCTATTTCACACAGCTTTCCCTGCAGACACGTGTGGAACACTGCACTGATGCTCTCATTCCAATTGCTATAGCTGAGAAATACAATACACTATCACACAGCCATGTAAACACACACCTGGAACATTTTTTTCAAATCCAAAAATACACAAATGAAAAAAAGTTGGACGTCAAAAAAAAACAAAAACAAAACAAAATACCAACAGCACACGTTGTTTGAAGTGTTCCCAATTAATTTCAAAGCAACCAACCACAGAAGAGATACAAGATAGGTTCCATAAAAGCAGGGTTACTACCTAAAATGTAAGGGGTTTTTTTCTGGTTTGTGACTACCTTCTGGTATCTTTTGTTTGAGGAGGGCAAAAACCAGCAAGCAGTACAAAACATTTCCAGTCAAATGCAAGTACAAGTCCACTGTCCCTGAGAGGAGCTTTTAACACATACCTAACTTTGCATCCAAGAATCTACCGCAAAGGTAAGCCCAATTACATCTTGGTTGTACTAAAATAGCAGTTTCAGTCTTCAAAACACTGAGCATAACCACTAACGACTGCAACACTGTCGGTCTAAGTCTCCAGGGATCCTAAAAGTACTACTAACAGATTCAAAGCGGTCCACAACTCCTTACCCATATGCCAACTATTACACTTTCCTTTATCAATGCAATCAATTCTCAAACATTCAAAACCGTACTGTGTCAAAAGCATATGAAAAACCAAATTAAATATACTGCATAGATCTGTACCAGTATTCCCACCGCAGCACTAGACACTCTCCCTGGGAAAGAGGAAGATACTGCAGACACATACTTTGAAATTTGTTCTTCGGTACCAAGTGCCATTTCTATAGGTTGTTTCTTTCGTTTCCCCGAGAAATAAAATGTCCACACAAGTTTGGAAAATGCCTGTCTAGTAACTCTAGCTGGCTGGATAAGCACATCCATAAAGGACAGAAAGAGCAGTAGCGTAGGAATTCTCAGAACACCACAAAGACGATTATTTGCAAGCCTTCAAAGATGACATCCTCTGACTGCCGAGGAACAGCCTGATGAGAAACAGTTGGGACCTTGAGTAAGCCAGATTTGTCAGAAAGAATGCTCCTTTCAAAACCAGTCCTTGAGATGGAATTACATAGCTCTCTGTAAAATGATAGATTGCTTCTTTGAAGACATCAGGCTAAACGTAAGCATGACAAAACATCTCTCAAAGCCACCCCTGACCAGCAAATAAATTAGAGGACAAAAATAGGTATCAGTCTTGCATCTGAACAATGTGGTCCTGAGCTTACAAGCGGATGAAAAGACAATGATAGTCTAAGGATCATCACCCAGAATTGTTTTTAAAAATAAATAAATACTGCCACACTGCAAAGCACAGGATGATGTTGCAGCAACCATCTTGGGACCAAAAAAGCTCTTCTAACAATGCAGAAATATACAGAGCTATCTATGTTCTGCTCTTCTGCCAGAAAGGATAAAGCATTTAAGAGAACTTCTGAGAGAACTCATTATTTAATCCCCTACAATATCTGTTTGAGGTAGTCTATGCGCTGTCAACACTAAATGTATTCCATAGCTGCATACCTGACGTTAATGCCGACCTTGCAGAATGCAGTCAAAGCGTATTTGAGAAAATCTGAACTGCAGAACAGTGTGTAGAAGATGAAAGGTTTAGAAGAGCACCAAAGTAGACACAAAGCAAAGCTGTAAGACCTTTTCAAACATGAACATGGCCACAATGGAGAGCTTATATTTACACAAGGAAACTATTATACTAAGCTTTCTCATTTATAAAGACAGTTAACAGAAACGTAAATACATATTCTGCCAGATAGATGTGGGTATGAAGATGTGGGCCTTGCACACTTTTAACAGTTCGCTCTCAGGTACAGCAAAAGGCAGCATTCATCCTTGTAAGAATCCCAACATTTCAAATCCTGCACTGAAATTCATCGTTTACGACCAGGTACATACCATTCTCCCCTTCCTACCTACTGTTAATACCCAGATGAACATGACAGAAACGATGCGAACAGAAGTTCTGCAGGAAGCTTGACATCTTGTAATAAGATCAACAGAACCACATACAGCAGTACCGGACAAAGGGGGAATGGTTTCTCAGTTTTCCCATGAGAAGAAAAAGGAAAAAGCTCCTAGCCAGGTAAGACTTTACTGTCTGGAGAAAAGATGATTCTGAACTCAATCTCACTGACAATTCATGGGAAAGAAAGGAAAAGAAGAGATTTAATCATTTAAATACTTTCAGAATATGTAACTAAAAGCTTTCTCAAATTACAAGATGACAACTGGATTGGCATGATTTTCAAGTTCAAGAAGCATTTAGCTACATTTTACCTTTATCAAACCTCATTCAGGAGTTGGTTTTCATTAAAATTACAAGGATGCAATTAAAAAAAGCCCCAAACCCAAGTTATTCATTCAAGCATCTTTAATAGCATAAGAAGAACCGGACTATTGTAACTGAAGACAATCTGCAGAAACAAAGCCTCTTAAGACAGCCTATTTTCTGATCCTTGATATTCATACAGTTCCATCAATCAAAATAAAAATCTAGGTCATCAGTATTTTCAGCCAGGATGCAGGAAAAAAACAGCAGATCTCAGGAACCAAAGATTTTCAGCAAAGTATACAGAATATCTGGTAAAGCTTCTCACAGACACTTCTGGCAGAACTGTAATCCTCTTCTATTCCACCCAATCAGTTCATTCCAACTTCAGTACCTCTTCAGATGCCCTGAAGTCAAAGGAAGAAGGGCAAAGCAGTGTTCTTCTGCCCTAAGAGAATCTTGAACTGACAGAAACTTTTTATACCTACACTATTCTAAATTCTGTTGTCACATATACACTTCTTTAAATTGAGCTGTTTCACGCCCATCCACAAATATTCAGAAAACAACAAATCTACCACATAGGATTTGCCCAACATCTGGAAAGATACACTCTCAGAATTAGGATTTTAACCAGAGCAACACAAATATGATTTATCATACAAACCCACCCTCTGAAAGCTATTATGAGATAAACTGGTACTTTCCTGTCTTTAAATGCAAGAAAACCGTCTCAGCATAAAATCCACCAACATCCGTGGACAAGATGAAGAATTTCAGATTTTAGCCAAGACAACGATACTGACTAAAACTTCTTTTTTCTAGGAAATCAGTTATACTTCAAAAAATATGAATAACACCAGAAAAGACAGGGAAGTGATTACCAAGGGTTGTGGGTTGCAGTCCCTTGAAAAGAGAGCAGGGAGGGAGTGGCACCCAGGGTTCAGAGCATCTGCCAAGGAGAAAAAGAGGGGCTTAGGCAACCCACTTGGACACAGGATGAGACACATCCTTGGCCCTGGGACCATCACACCAGCCCTTACAAGTAGCGGACCAAGAAGGCCAAGCGCTGGAAGCAAAACCACGCTCTCCTATAGGGAAGAGTCAAGAACCTCTACATAGTTACTGCAGTGTACCAGAAGTTTTTATACAGGTAAGGTATTTCAACCAATAAAGTTTCCAGGACAGTTTTACGTATGTTGTGTTTTTCATGTATTTCAAAGGGAGACTAATTCTGATATGTTGCCCCTGCAACACTTACTGGAATAATTTTTGTTACCTGCTACTGGAAAACACCTCAGACTGTCCTAAGCAACAAAACCAACATTCTTGGCTTTTTGATCCACTTTGTCCTTCTGCTGTTTTACTAGATAGCCATACTCACTCTTTCAGTTATTACCCCTTATCACTGGCATGCAACCGAAGTACTGAAATATAATCTGTATCCACATTAACTTCTATGGAAGCATTTTCTTTCAGTCACAGTTCCCATCACTGAGACAGAAGCCACACATTAAAAAAAAAAAAAAGCCAACACTCAGGCACAGCAGCAGGGGGGAAAGGAAGAGGCAGCTCCACTGACTTGGCAGTGGAATAAGAGAAAAGAGTCTCAACAGACCTGGAAGAAGAGCAGAAGGTGGCCAAAAGGAAGAAATGTATCAAAAAAAGTTTTGAATGCTCACAGAACGTTTAACCTCATTTCTGTCAAATGGGAGGCTGTGTTATGAACCATATGCACTACAGAATGATAACCTCCTAAAACAATACTATCACGTTTGGATTAAATTTTTCCAACAAGATTTCTCAAAAAAAAAAGATAGATAGAGCTTCTACCCTTGACATACAACTCTGGTGGAATTCAAGTAAACCCAGCCTATGTATAACCATCAGCCCAAGTGTGTTTCAGATGACTTACATGACACCTTGCAGGACTTTCTGAGGGTCGAGGTCAAATAATCTGTCAACATAGTGGCGGCTACTAGCCGTTACCTCCTGCAGAGAAAAAACAAACAAAAAAATTAATAGTTTATATCAATTCACATAATGGCAGATAAATAGGAATGGCTAATGCAGCAACAAGTCTACAAAACTTACCAGACAAGATAGAAGCAAAACCACAGAACCATATTTAAATGTGCAGTACGTTACTGCTGGGCAACATCCACACAAAGAATTAACCCTGTGTTTAAGTGTGATTTAAAGAAGATGTACGTTATGTGGATAACGGCACATTATGAGTCCAAGCAGTTAATGGATTACTGCCAGCAACTGATATGCTTAAAAAGAGGGCACACAAAAGGGGTCTACTTCCGTTAGCAGCACTGCCTTAAATTCCAATTTTATTATGTTTAATTACCATATAGGAAAAAAAAGCCACAAATTCCTGAAAGAAAAAGTTTCTAAGAGCACTTAATGTTGTTCAAGAAGTAGACCCACAAACAAGCTCTCGAAAATAAAGAATCTCGTATTGTGACATTTTTCTGTAACTTACTTTATCATAACATATCTACAAATTTCAAGAGCCTGGCCTTCTATACACTGTCCTGCACAACTTCAACAGGGACAGCAGCACAATACTCTCCGTAACATTCCCATAGCTACTTCATAAGACAAAGTGAACTCTCTTTTCAGCAACAGGACCATGCTTGTAAGACAAACACTTAAGCACCAATGATTCGTTATTCCTTCTGAGAAGATCCAAAATTGGAGATGGCAAGCATTCCAAAAAACAAGGGTGGGAAAGGGGATGGGAATTTTCCCTCTAGGTTCTCACAAACACGTGCCAGGGGTGCGTTTCCATTATCTCTCTCTTTTTTTTTTTTTCCTTTTTGCCAGCTCGACTTTTTATTAGGCTTTTCCCATTTTTTCCTTATGAGTTCTCCTTGAAAGAAGCTATAAGGGAATTGTAAACTCTTCCTTGCTTTTGCAAGTATCTGTGCTTGGGCTGAATCCGCTCCTGCTTCCCCACTCAGATGTCAGAAGCACCAGCAGCTTCTTGCTTGTGGTCTCACATAACCCAGAGAGAAGAATCATCTAGAGGCAGTAAGACTCCTTTGTTTCCAGGAATACTATTAAATTATGCCAAAAAATTCTACAGATAAACTTCCACCATGTAATGAAAGACAATATTTTTTAGAACAGCAGTAGACTTTCGTTTATCTGACCTACTGTATTTGTATGCAAAAGTCTTCTGGACTTCAGAGATCACGCTGCTTTCTGTTTCTAAAATATCCTGGCTTTCACTCTATCAACTACTAAGTCTGCAATATGCAGAAGAAGGGCATTCATATCCAGGCGAACAAGTTTTTCAAGTAGTGCCCAAAAATAAAAAAAAAAAAATTATCAACATCATCAGTTTCACGGTTCTTTTACCTAGTCAGAAATGCTAAGGAGAAAAAAAAAAAAAAGACGAAAAAGCCCAACCTCTCGGCTCTATTAAGGAGTATCCACACTATAAACCTTTAGCGCTGATGAGCGGCAGGACTGGGCAACCAGCCTGGGCTGTTGTACTCACCCTCAGCTCTCCCCACGGAGGGGACACCCGTGGCGGCCCTCAGCCCCCTGCCCCGCCCGAGCTGCCACACACCGGCCTCCGCGTCCCCAGATCCCGAGGGGCTCTGAGGAGAATGCTCGCCTTTGGCTACCAAAACAGCAGCCGCTTCGCCAGCCACCGCCAGCTCCTGAGGGAGACCCCGCTCTGCCCTGCAGCAGCCTGGCTGCCACCGCTCGGAACGACGCCTCTTTTTGCTGAACGGGAGTTTCAAGGGACCGAAAACACTGACGGGAGGGCGGCTGAGCAGCGTGAGTGGGGTCATCAGGTAAAAACACACTTAAGAGAAGCAGGTAGCTCTAACAAAAACGGGAACAGACCGTTCAGAAACGGGGAGGGAAAAGCCGTTTGGAAGAGAAAACNCCGCGGCGGCGGCGGAGGGGCCGGTAGCCCACAGACCCGTCCGTGTCGCCCTCCAGGGAGACGGCGAGCGGCTTTGCCCGACGGGAGCCCGGTCGCTGAGGCAGGCGGAGGCTGACTTGACCCCAGGCCTCTCACCAGCACCGCTGCCGTTCGACTGGTCCCCGCTCCGCACGGCGGCTCTCAGCAGCAGCCCCGGTCCCCGCTCCGCACGGCGGCTCTCAGCAACAGCCCCTGGAACATCATGAAGACGGTGGGATGGCGATTGATCCATGGAGAGCTGGAGCCTCGCTGAGAAGCATCTGCTCAGGCACAATCTTCGCCGGGGACACAGGCCCAGCATGCCATAAAATAGGTGGTTTGGGTTCCTTTTTTCGTCATTGCTTTTACTGCTTTCGTGGATTTGTTTGGGTTGGGTTTTTGCACAAAACACCCCCCAAAAAACCCCAGATTTGCTGTAGACTTCTATAAGATCTTTTTGTATTAGCCCCCCGCTATGTCAGCTTTTTAGGCATGGGGATACTAACTTGATCCACCCATTGCTCCTGAAAACGGAACTTCAGCAGAGGGAAGGATAGTAAAAACATCGCAGGGCCAGGTTCATGCGTCTTAAATTCTGCCATTGCAACACACAGATTTGCCAGTTGTTAGAGATTCCAGAGGATAATGGGAGCAAAATAAACATACTTCGGGATGCTGTCACGGGTTGACTTTAATAGCTTTAATTTTAAAAAAATACTCACAGGAAAAAAAAAAGCTATACCCCTTTTCTTGGTTTTTCTCAGAGTGAATTAATAACATGCTTTGAGCAAAACACCCATGTGCTGGCCTGGACTGAAACACGTGAACACTCCTCTCAAATACTTTTTAGGTAACAGCAAAAACATTTTTAGGCTAAGTGCAAGTTTAATACACTGAAAAAAATCTGTGAAACGAGGGTCTGACAGAGAAACGTTTTCCAGGTGTTTCTCAACAAAACTTAAAAAAAGTTTTCAAAAGGACTCTAAAGCATCTTTTTAAAGAGGACTGAAGACTGCAGGCCTTAAAAGGCAATTAAGCTGTGTCAGCCCTCCCTAGTGTTTTACATACTTTTTGGAGTATTTGGTCTTCACTGAGAAGCTTCAAGTTCAGAGCTTCAGTTAAACTCTAGACGCAGCAGAGGATCTTGCTGACAGGGAAAATCTGTAACAGACGAGAGCACAGTGGAGCTGGACACTTCAAACTGCAAAGAGGGCGTGAACAAGTGCAAGAAAGGGCACAGTAACCCTATATGATATAAACCATCATATGGTTATAAACCATATATATAAACCATCATATGATTTATACACAAACAACTGTATGTTAACGGTATTTACCAGCTGCGTTCTCCTCAATGGATGCTGAAATACTTTATTAAAAAAAAAAAAGATTCAAAAATTGGTATTCTATCTTGTCAAAGTCTCTTTCTAGAAAATCAAAACACATTTAGAAGAAGGAGGGAGATGTGGGACAACACACATCAGAACAGTTTGCTTTAAAAACATATGAAATCAGACTAGAATGTCTATTAACATGTAATGTGCATCTTCCACTCCAGTTCATGGAGAATCTCATGGCTGAATACCACGCCCAGATTTCTTAGGACAATTTTCAAGTTCATAACATAATTTATACTTAAAACACTTTATTTCCATTATAGTCTTCAGATCATGAGGCATGTGCAAGATTTTAGCGTTGCAGACCCAGGACCCTTAAAGATAGTCACCTACCTTCAGTAACCTGAGGGTTACACCAAACACTTCCAGTTTTTCATGCCATTGTACCACAGTCCTCTTTGGAGGCCGTTCTGACAGATGAGCCGGCGCAGAGACAGGGGAGGAGCATTAACGGTGCCCAACTAATCCTTTAGTAAACAAGATAGCATCCTCTGGAAAACCCCCCAAGATGTTAATGGCATCAACCCACCAGTATAAAGCCATTAATCAGAACTGTGGAAATCACTAATTTTGCTATTTGCTAGCCCTTGAATACTGATATGCATTTAGTTTTCATAGTGAATGCTGACAGGAGAGGAACCACCTAGAAGTGGAAGTGATTTTAAAGACGGAAGCCTTGACCTTAGTGTTTCCCTGCTACATAACTCACACTGATCCATTTCACTCGTTGCTCCCTGTCCAGTTCCCTCTTCCTGTCAGGATGCTTCCCTCTCCACAGTGCCCATGCCTTCAAGGAGTAAAAATCACACAGGAGCTACCTCAGCTCTCAAGGGCAGCACAGTCCTGAGGAAGTCCTGCTCCGTCTGGACTCCAAAAGCTCAGCATAGAACACCAGCAGAATTTGACAGGAAGACTAACGAGTCCAATGACATTGTCCTTTTCATTAATTCAGTGGGTTTTGTTATCTTCACAGCCTTTTAGGCCAAAGGAGCGTAATTTGTTTGCTAATAATTCAGGGCCCACTAGAAAAGTAAAAAGAAAACTTCCAACTCCTCTTCTCCCTCAGCTGCAGTTTATGAAGGTACTTTGGAAGATTCCAAATCCAGTAGTAAGAATTCGGCAAGTTACACACTACTGAAAAGAAGTGGCAGGTGGAAACTTGGGCTAATGATAATGGTAGGCATTACCGTCTCAAGAAACTTAGTGTTGTCTCAACCACCTTATATGAAAACAGAACACCACCTTATTTAGTGAGAATTGAGACGGTGATGATGGCTGCATTTAGGAAGCTGCTCATCCTACTTCCCTTTTAATTTTAAGACATGGTTCTCAATTCTTAAGAAACAGCACACACGTGAGTTTTTAAGAACAGAGATGCACTCTTCCACAGTCCCCATAAAACTGTCTTGCCTCAAATTAAGAGACTTGGCTCCCTATCAGAACTGTAATTAAAAGCCAATACTGGACAATAAACATTGTTTTGTTTATGACCATGAAGCTTTTCTGTGCCATGAGTATAACCCTAACCAGAAACAAAAATCTTCACTCTTCTATTGCTGTTTTGGTATGGGAATTCTGTTTTCAAATTTAGTTCACGGAGTTATTGCGTACGCTACTTTGTATTAAAAGTTCAGTATAAAACAAGACAAAATCAATAAAATCAAATCGTTCAGTCTCTTACGTCAGACAGCCTCTCACTTCGACTTGAGTTATAGTTCAAGAGTCCTTTTCTTGTTAAACAAGCACAGTGAATGTTGTATAGCAGTACAGCTGAAGATATGTAGTACACACTAATAATAGAGAACTGAAGTAGAATCAACTGGTTATACAGGAGCTTTAAATCCTTTGACAAAGTACTTTGTTAGGAAAGTCTGAATCTGACTTAGATGTTTAATCCGGATAAATCTTCCTCCCTGTGAGAGGTGCATACAGCCTCTTCAGCTCAAGAAAGTAACATGAGTAAGATCAAGTAAAATTAAAAGCCTGAGCAGTCTACCACAGTTCTCACCACCTTCCTGTAAAAAGGTAGGGAGAGAACTTAGTTATACATCACATGAAGTATTATTCTGTTTTATCTTCGTCTTCTGCAGCATAGATAGCTTGATTCCTTCTCTTAATTTTTTTAATGCCGCTGTTCCCATTTTCGTTTCCACCAATGCGCTTCAATGGTCTCTCATTTAAGCTCTTCTCTTCCACCTGCTTACTCACTCCAGATTTCTCCAGTTCCTCATTAGTGGAGTCCATAGCATCATCAGACGATACTGCCATGGAATCTGGCATGATCCGGATGTCAGAAAAACTTGCAGAGAAGTCAGGAGGATGATCGGGGGAAGGATCTACAGAACATGTACTCAAGTCTTCATCGCCACCTTCTTCGTCCAGCATTATTTCATCTGGATTAATTGATGAAAGTCCAGAATTATCTGTATTATATTCACTGGGTTCCTCGGCTGACCCAGTACTGTCCATCTCCTCTTCCTCCTCCTCCTCTTCATGTTCGCCTCGTACTGAGCCCTCTTCTTTAGCTTGCTGGATTCTGTCATTGATGTCAGTGAGGCCAAACTGGGCACAAAACTCAGTGGTCTGTGGATTGATGGTATGAACTGGTTGCACCTTTTTTTGGGGCTTGCTGGGATCGTAACAAGCAGCTGTCAATGTGAAGTTACAAGGAATTTTGAGGTCATGATTCAGCTCCTCTAACACCTCTTTGATGGCTTCTTCTGTCACGCTGTAATCCCACCTAGATAAGTGTATAAACAAGTGCACTAGTCAAAAGATACTCCCTGTTCCCGCTGCCAAGAGAAACTTTTAAAGATGGATAATGAATTCCTCTTACAACAGACACCTAATTTATCAAATGGTTTCTCCAGAAAGTATGTTGCCTTAGTCAATACTGAGATTCCCCTCTCCCCACCAAGGATTTGTGTATTATGTCAACCCACCCAATCAACGTTCACCTGCCCACCCCCATAATTCGGCCTGATTTTCAGTCTCACAATCTAAGTGTCAAAATGATCAGCCACTGTGTATTTTTTGCCCCTCAAATGGTGGTATTTAAGTTTGCAAAACAAAACTAACTGCCCATGTAGAGCAGTAAAGAAGTTGTATGCTCTAGAGTACAGCTCTTGTCACCATCTCCTTTGTTTTCCAAGGCACTTAGCAAGTCCTACAGGCATTATAGGCTGGAAAACAGAGAAACAACTCTTAAGTTTCCTTCCAGGCCAGCAAAAAAATCATGCTTTACTTTGCATGCAACTTACTTTGCATGGAGGCCATTATTTTCAGGCATGTTCCACGAGGTCTGAGTCACATTAACGAGACTGTTGGTGGCCTTGAGGACTGCAATCCACTCGGCATCGTACTCCAGTGAATCACCTGCACTAGGATCATGTTCTACATCTATTACCTATTTACAAAAACCACAGAAAAAAAAATGAGGCGAGTTATTTCTCTTGACACCAGAAACTGATTAAACTTTCAAGTGTTACTTCCACAGTACAGAGTTTATATAAAGTATAAACTTTGTAAAAGTTTCAAGCACACTGAGCTAGTGGTATGACTCAAACAAGTCCTCTCAAGTTAGCCCCACATGGAAGTAAGGGGGCCAATAACAATAATAAAAAAGGCATTTCTGTATTTTAGCTTACAGCAACTAAAAAGCAGAACACCCTCCTCCCTACTGCCAGCTACTGGACAGTTATGCAACTTGGAAAACAGAATTTGCCTACTCTTAAATTCATGCTGCCTTCTAAGTAGATATACATCAAGAATTGACCGCAACAGTTATTCTGCTGTATAAACATGCATTCTTCGCATAGCAATTCAATGTTTTTGAACTCTTTCAACAACTGACAAATTGAAATCCAAATCTGGATTGTCTTCTGTGCCATTAACCCAACTTAAACCATTCAGTTGAGCCAAACTGCACCGGTCAGGCTCTGATTTTAAATAATCCATAAAGTAATCCAACCTTGTAAGACAGTTTTAGGGAAAATAAAATAATAATAGTTTTTAAACCAAAGCTACACACAGGTGGATCGCCACGCTGCTGGAGGTAGTACTACTCCAGATCAGTTTTGCTACAGGATTCTAAGTGTGGACTAGCCCCCCAGTGAACCTTTGCAGAGGAAAAGCCCATTTTCCTACTCTCTCCCACCTTCGAGTTAGCTGCTAGAACAAGTAGATCCTGCCACACATCCAAAGGACAGACAGTGAACCTTCCCCTAAGTCGACAAATAAAAGCACTTAAAAGTAAGACTACTAGAATACTTGACTGCATTTGAAGAACCCGCTGTCAGCAACTCCCTCTCATAGCAAAGGATTTTAGATTCATCCATTTTAGATTTTACAGATGTCACCGCAGGCAGCAGACACAGGCCGCAGGCATGAACTTTATTTTGCTCTTAGCAAATCAGCTTGGTGCTCTCATTGAAAACTCCCATGACCTAAACCTCCTACTTGTCTGCTGCCCTTCCTAGAGAGATATGCACCAAACAAAAAGAAGCAGAGCTGTTCTCCTAGGAAGTCGCAACAATTCCTGCTGCAACTCACAATACTGAAAGGAAATTACAGTACTCAACTTAGGTCTCAATCCTGTCTGAATTCATCAATCCAGATCTGAAGAAAGGCACTAGATAAGCCAAATAAACTGTAAAAGAAAAGCCTCAAGATGAGCTTTCTTCTCAAGTTTGACATTTAACAAAAAATAACACAAGAAGAGATTGAATTCCGGTTAAAGTATACCTACTCCTCCAATTAAGTCAAGTACTTGTTCTAAGGTGGAAGGAAATGGTAGGAATAAGCAAACACCGCGCCTGCCTGACAGGATGCAAGGTCTGCTTATTCCAAGACAATATTATACAAAGACCAATCCACACATGCACCATTCCTAGTTTCTTTCCAATTCCTCCATTTATCACAACAATTCTTCAGCTTATATCTAAGCACAGCACTCAGCAGTCCAGACAAGTGAAGTACTTAAAAAGCAAAAACCCGGTGCACGTGGTCATCACCTGCAGAAAGTCTCTGTGCGGCAGGCATTTATCCAGAGCCAAAAACTTTGTTGCTTTTGGTAGCTCTTCTTTGGAGTTTGTCTAGGAAACAAATGGTGTTAACACAGTCATTAGCATTTCTATGAAATTTGACCATTCTAAACAAGTTATGTAGAGGGATTTAAGGGCTTAAAATATACAGAAGACAGACAGAAACAGAAAGTCAGCATGGGATTGTAAGAAAGGGACGGAGGGACAAAGATAAAGAAAGACTTCACTGGAAGCCTAACAGGAAGTTGGACAGCAAGATAAAGCAAGAACCACAGGTCCCCCTCAACCAAGGCTGCTGAGCACACCTACCCTTCATGCCAAAAGAAAAACTTTAACGTAATTATAAACCTTCTAGACTCAACATGTCTGTTTCGAGTTACATTTTTATAGCTAAATAACTTGCAAATAGGAATAGCAAGTCACACCACCCTCAGGAATAACTCAAACCAAGACAAGTTTCAACTTATAGGGGCTGGTTTTTGTCTTTACCCAGGCCAGCAGACAACTTCACCTGCCAAGCCTCACTACAGGCAGCCTCTCATCCCCAGTTAGCCACTATCTTCTTGTCAGTTGCTTCCCTATCACCTTGGTTTAAAGGCATCTCCTTCCCCAATAAAGGGGAAAAGAAAGTGCTTTCCTACAAACTTAAATTAAGAAGTTTCAAGTGCAGCCATGTTAGCTATTTCATGCTGACCCTGAAGAAGATTAGGTAGTCCCACCACTGATTTATACCATCTCTTTAACTTACATAAGCTAGTAGTCTTCACACCACTTAATATTTTGCAGCTTAAGCCGAGTTTTAATAACTGAGCAAAAACATTAAAAAGAAGTCCATGCTTCTGGACATGATCACCTGCGCTGGAATTCTAAAATGTGCTTGGGACACATACGTTCTTGATTTTTATTTTTTTTTCCTCTTTACCTGGTGTTGCATGAAAGCTGCAAATTTAACATGAAGATGTGCTGAGAACCAGTAGGTGGGTTTCAGATGCTGCAGAAGCTCTGAAGCAGCAGGGCTTCCTAATGTGTTGCTCTCCACTTCTTGACGGAAGAAGGATTTCATTTTAAGAAGCTGGTTCTTGTTCCCATAGTGATATATGCTCCTTGGCCAGTCATGTGACATAAATATATCAATGGGACGCTTTAACTGTCAAGCCAAAATGCATACAGTGTAAATAAAACACATATGATCGACTGCCTTATAAAAGAGACCACATCATCACAGTAAGTGTCAGGCACTCAGAAGACTCCTCTTAAAAATGAGAGCTACAGAGCAAGTTCTCTGCCCACAATCAAAGGCATCTTCTTCCTCATGAAATTTTTAAAAGCTTTTTTTAAAAGGGATAATGTCTAAGCACGATATTCCTCCTCAAAGGAAGCACCCCTGAGAAGTCTAATCGGTGTCTTAAGCAAGTCTTGGTTCAACATTCAGCATATTCCATCAGCTGCATCAGAACACACTTCTAGATGAAACCTGACTCCAACTAGTAAGAAACTCACAGTGAAATGAATCAAACCCTTTACAACGGCAGCAAACCTTTGTCCTATGTTCAGCACCCCTACATCTACTGAACACTTACGTGTGCAACCGCAACCTGAATAATCATTCACAAGATGCTTA
Source organism: Rhinoptilus africanus (assembly GCA_013400135.1). Taxonomy (NCBI): domain Eukaryota; kingdom Metazoa; phylum Chordata; class Aves; order Charadriiformes; family Glareolidae; genus Rhinoptilus; species Rhinoptilus africanus. The sequence goes on along the minus strand of VXBO01007847.1, from coordinate 338,223 downwards.
GAAATATATGTATTCACACCACAACCTCAGCCAGAGTAGCCCTTGCAACAAAGCAGGGAGTAGGCAATGGCTCAAAAATAAAGCTAATCTGTCCTTTGAATTTCTCATCCTGGAGTCAAAAATACTTCAACCACAGAAATTTGGGATCAGCTTATTCAGCTGGTTCAATTTTGATTCGTTAACTTTGTAGTAACCAGCTTGCATGTTAGACAATACAGCATCCATCTTCCTAAAGATAACAAAGTTGGAACAGTGGCGTCTAGCTGGAGTACGTTCCATTGTGTGAATTTTATACAATTTAAAAAAATAAACAAAAAAACCCCCAAACTGTACTCCTGCCTGTGCCTGATTCAGATCAAATCTGCAATGCTACACCAAGTGTTGGAGGAGATATTTGGCAGGAACACCAGTGGAATCACAGCCAACATAAAATGGCCTGTCCAGATCAGCTGGGAGTTGCTGATAAGATTTGCTTTCCAATAGCGTATTTGTTCAGGGTAGCTTTAATGCCTTACTTCTAAATTAATGAAAACTATTTACCAATGTTTAAGAAAACAGATTTTTCACTAACCTGCTTGAGTTTGAAGACTTCTATGTTCCTCACATGGTAAGCGCTTCTAATGGTTTGCTGGTTGTATGGTGGACACTCAAAGTGGCCTGAAACATTGAAAAAAAAAAAAAGTAACCTATGTATCTACCAATATCATGGCTACACATGCAAATGTGCTGGCACAGCCAAAGAACACTATGTAGACAGGAACAAGAAAAAGACAGGCATCAAAATAGCAAGAGCAGAGCCACCCTCTATGAGTGGTCAGAGACCAAAACGTAAGTTAGGATTGTAACAATTTGGAAAGTTATAAAGTAAAAGATAACGAGGCACTGCATGAGATCCAACTCAGGCCACTGATACTGTGGTTTTCTGGGTTTCTTTGAGAGTGCTGCCACCAACCATGAAATCACAGCTTAACAGATTCAGCAGCTGCTTAAACACAGGCACCCCAGGCTCCAGAAGTGCAAACATGTACCCTGTCAGAAGGCATGTAGTCTTCAACTTAGCCTTGGGACAAAACACCCGAATGCCTAGCAGAACTCCTATGTACTCTTAAGAACAAACAGAAAAAATGCACTTTTTTGTACTTGGCACAATTGTCAAAAAAGACTTATCTCCCACATGCAACATTCAGGCATACAAACTGCATACTTGATAACAACAAATTTAATTAGCATTGACAGGTATTACATAGAATCAGATGTTCTAGAAAACTAGTTCAGCACTTCGCAGCTTGAAAGCCATCTGCAAAGCTTCTCTGAAGCAGTATGTTACTGAAGATAATATTACTTTAGAGACCGCTATTTCATGTGTTGAGGAGACCAGAAAGACTAAAATATCTTTTATTTACTAACACCAGGTATAATCTATGACAAGATTTCTGTCCTCTGATGGAGACCCTTCCAAGGAAGAACTCTTGAACACACTTATAAACGAGGAGGAACTGATCTCAAGATGTACTGACACTAAGCCTCAGCTCAGGACAGTACATTTGTACAATATCACACTTGTATATTGACTGTTTCACACAAGGAAAATCAAAGAGTCTTGCACTGCATGCTAAAAGGACACTATCATGGAAAAATCAAGACTGTTCCAACAACAACATTCAAAAGGTGCGTTGCTTCCTGCTGCGTTCACCAGGCAGCTACCAACTCCAGAAAAACACACGTGTTGAGCCAAGAGAGGTTTCCGGCATATTAGTCGGTTCAGAGGTGGCACAGCCAGGGCCCAGCGCTCCCCTCCCCGCCGCCCACCCATCCGGCCCGGCTCTGCCCCCCCGTACCTTTCCGGTAGTCGTGAGACTTGAAGATGCCCGAGATGCCGCCGATCCTCACGCCGCGGAACCGCACCACACCCGCGTAACCTAGGAGGACGGGAGAGCGGCTCGTCACGGCGGGGGCCGGGGCAGGGCGAGGGGCTG
>VXBO01007847.1:268687-331842 GCA_013400135.1 Rhinoptilus africanus | reverse complement strand
CCCCAGTATTTATGTATCTGGAAATGGTAACATTGTGTATCAGATGAGACTGGTTTACATTTGACTTCATATAAAATGAAAAAGTTGAAGTTCCCTGATGGCATGTAGCCAGTTTCCACTACCTAGACCTTTGCAACCACAGTCACGCGTCGTCTTATTTTGTACTCATAATTTGCAGAGGTACAGCATTAAAGTCAGCTATGGGCAAAGTGCCTCAAGTTAAAGTTGGCTAATGTGCGACTGCTAAATACTGCAGAGATTCACTGGTGAAACATCTATTTCATCTCCTTCAGCTGCAGCCTGCGGAGCAGGTGATGAATATTGTGGCTCAGGCAATTTGGAAATCTCGGTAATGAAACCCTGTGGTCTAACTCACTGCCAGTAGCCCTGGAGGTGCAAATATGATGCTGCACAGTGGAATTTGTGTATTACCCCCCCCTTTTTTTTTTAAATACCTTTCCCCACCCTTCCTGCAGACATCCCCTCCCCCCCTGAATTACACAGAAAACCTGGCTTTAAACAGTAACTCTGAATTTGGTATATCTTGATCCAGTACGGAGATTGCTGTGCAGTCTTGCTTCGCCTCCTTTGTTTAAATGTTTTCCGATACTGTTTTTACTTACATGATTGCAGGCTGTTCTTCCCCATAAGACTAGGTTTTCTCCTCTTACGCAGAACTGAACTTTCCTGAAGACTAAATTAGAGCTTGGATCTTCTGCTTCAGTTCTGGCAGAAACTGGACAGCAAAGTAGAGGGGAGGGAATGTTCTCATTCATAATGAAGTGCTGTCTTAAAGAACTGGTTTCATGTGTGTTATGGGACAAGCTTCTTCCACCAGACCTCACTGTTGCATTTCCTCTGCTGTTTACATCCCTGGATCTGATTTGCAGAATTTCTGATGTACAACTGTAAGGGCGGTTTCAGCTGAGCAGGTGCTGTGTATGAAACACTCTGTAATGTCGCACATTTTGGAAAATCAGGCCTTGAGCACCAAAAACTGATGTGTTCGCTTTGCCACAATTCTGGCAGGCTAAAAGTGAGGGTAATACTGGAAAATAAGTTCATATCTAAGTAGCATGTAAATACTATACTGATGGAGAAATTAATAATTCTGATTGCAGAATAGTGTATGAATAGGAGGCAGTAAGCAATACCTGAGGTCACACATCTAACAAGCACGCTTGTTAAAAATGATTATTAATTTTAATGAATATTTAGATTCATGATTGTGAACACTGCTGTTTACTCAAACTAGAATAAGAGAATCTTTACCGTTATCTGGATTTCTGCTTCTTGTGCGTATCACTTCTCTTCTTAATATGCTTCTGTTTAAATACACAGGGGAAAAAGAGAGAAATGAATGGAAGTTCTTTTTTTGCTTTGTAAAGATACAAGGCAAGTTACTTCCTCTGTCTTACTGGCATGTCAGGCTAAAACACCCTTAATTTTCCTTGGTAAAGGAAAGAGGATAGAAAAGTTATTGCTCCCTTAAATTACATGTTGCTTTGATCACACTGATTTGTGCCCCTGGTGTGGCATATCAGAGTCATAAGCAGTAGAAGCTGTAGCAGTGCCAGACTTCTTGAATGCTAGGACATGCTGCACCTTTTGGCTTAATTTGTTACATTTCAACAGCTGCTCCTCTTCAGGGTGTGAGACAGAGGCTGGCAGAAATGGGCTTGTGGAAGGTATGACTAGTGGAAATGACTGCTTGCTCTTTACTGCTGTGATCATGCCTCAGAGGAGAGGATGGGCACACAGCGCAGAATCGGTGCGTTTCTCCCCAACGCTGTTGTCATCGCTGACCTATGTAAGAGATATAGTACTCCAGCTGGGGCCAGGTATGGGCTGGGAGCTGATACTACCCTGGAGAAACGGACGGTCACCTTAGACAAAGAGAACTTTATCAAGAATCTTGAATGCATGAAGAAATGAGTAGAGAGTAGCGTGATACAGGTAAGACATGAAGAAGTCAGATAGGACAGCAATGAGAAATGTATGAGCTCTGAATAGATGGGAAATTAATGAAAAAAAGATTTTTCTTTATTTGTTATTAAATCAGTAGCTCACTAGCAGACAGCTAGTGTGCTACAGAAGAAATTTTACCTAATTTACAAGTAAATTTTCAAGATAGTTTCAGGGAATCTGTAGATTGTAACCTCAGCATCACCAAGAGTTAATGACTGAGGGAATGCCATCCTGGACACAAGTCTTCCTTTGTTATCTTAACACTTTAATAAAATCACTTTAATTTGTGTAAAGTGATTGGATACTGTTAATACTAAATTAATTTATTCTGGGGGAAACAAATGTATCTTGGTAATATGGAATTCTCTCTTTCTGTAAAGATTATAAACAGCCAAGAGACACATCACTTAATCAAGCTGGCTTTCTGACCTTGGCTCTGAGCCTTGCTAATTATGTGCATTTGAATCTCGTTCACCTCTTGTATTTTCTGGTTGGTCACCTTATTTTCTGTCAGCATGACAAAGCTCAGTTAGGCTTATGCTTCCTACATTTTTTGTTAATTTTTTTTTCACTCATGCCTTGCTAAGCTTCAAGGTGTATGTTAATGTATTGGGGGTATGCTAAACGAGCTAAGATTATATGTTGGTTCTATACAGATGTGAGTCTGGAACAATAATTAATTGGCAAATTAGTTATACTTAACAGGTTGGTGTTTTGTGGAAAAATTGTATGAGCTTTTACTCTCTTGCTGTCTCATCTGTATAACTGGAAACCTGTCTCATGGGACACAAATTCCTGTCTGGTCAGTTTTAGTTCCAAGTCTGCGCGCAAATGGAAAGTTGAAGAAAGGTATTTCAGAAAAACTGAACAGGGTGAAATTGTTCTTGATATTATTAACTATCCTCCTCCCCAGCTGATACCCGTAATGACAAGTTCTGCAAGGCCCATACCTTGGTTCTCCGCAACGGAGTTTCTAGCATTCCTGTGTTCAAGGACCCTGTCTGCTGGTGTCTGTGAAGGGTATAGCAGTACTGGAATATTATGTAACCCTGTGACTTAACCTGAAGGAATTATACTGAATAATACTGCATTCACTACCAGCAAGTCAGTATTTTAGAACAATAGTTTAGACTCTAGTGCTAGGTTTATTTTTAAAAGACAGTGTTGACTATTGTTATTGATACTAGTCCAAGTCTTTGAGTGTTGGACTTGCTTTACATTGCTGCTGTAAACATGGAGAGGTTGTATTTAAGTTTGTGTTGAGGGATTATTTTTTTTTTTAGGGTAAATCTACTGAAATCTATGTAAAATTGACTTCTCCAAATCCATACTGACTGCAAAGCAGTATTTACCATCCTGTCATGGATGGTGATTCTCAAGGTCATGTCTACTTGGAAGCCTGCCTTGATAAGCGCTCCTGTTGCGGTGACCTTCGTGGTTCACTGCAAGAATGCTGAAGTCCAGCTTCAGCTGGTAAAGTTAGATGGTCTGAAGCAATTCGACAAGGCACAAGGGACAAACAAGCGAGTATTCTGCTGTTTCTGGATTTTCAGAGAGTTTAAAAAAGTTCTCTGTTAATGCTTCTTAAAGGAAATGCACTGCCATGGAGTAGGAGTGTAGCTTTTTCAGTAATACCTGGTTGAAGTGTAGGAAGAACTGTCAGCTTTTCTAGTGAGGAGTAATCACTAGTGGAATCCCAAGGGGTTCTGTGTTCAGGCTTGTGTTGCTCAACATAGTCATAAATGATCTGGAAGAGAGGATGAGTAATGAAGCATCAGTATATGCTGGAAATCACAAAATTAGGATAGCAGAAGCAAAAGGTGTCTGGATTTGCAGAAGGTTCTCACAGTACTTGGTTGTTGGCAAGTGGTACTTGATACTCATAGATATAAAATAACATGCACAGGGAGAAACAACTAATTGTGTCTATGCAGGGATGAGCTCTTAAGAATCTGTGCCACTCAGGAAAGAGATCTTTTAAGTAATGCAGATAAAGCTGTGTGAAACTCTCAGCAGCAGATAAAACAACAGGCAAATAGAAATGACAGAGATCTCTAGGAAAAGGAGAGGGAGCAAACCAGAATGCCACAGTATAAATCCATGATATGTTTGTGTAATGAGTAACATACCACCCTCAAAGTTAGAGGAGGACATTCTCCCCTCTCCAAAGAGTTTTACTAAGATAGGGGAAAACAGAGAAGAGCATGATTGAAGCAGCTTTTGTAAAAAGAGTAACCAAATAAACTGGAGTTTAGCCTGGAAAATACACAATTGGAAGCAGGACAGGTAAGAGGACGGATTAGGATAGCAATCTGCAACCATGGGAATATGAAGCAATTGTTCCCTATTTATATTGTCACCTGAGCATGGCAAGAATTAAAGGGCATCAAGTGGTGGCCAAGCAAAAGGTAGTAACTTTTAACAGTAAGTATTAAACATGGCCCCTTGATTTCTCCAGAATGTTTCTGGGTCCGTGGCATCCTTTCATGAGAGGTTTCAAAGGTTTGCTGCGTGTCTGCTTGTTTTAACCTGCTTCCTGTAGCATAGCTTGGCTGCACCTAGTTCTTGTGTTGGAGAATGTGAGCAGTCAGACCCTATCTACCCTTTCCATGCCATCCGTGATTTTGTAGAAGGTTATCATATTCTTCCAAAGTCATCTCTGTTCGGGTCTGATATGCCTGGTCCTGCTCAGTCTTCCTCACAGACAAGCTGTTCCAGACCTTTGGGTCATTCTTGTTGCCTATTTTCTAACCTTTCTTCAGAGACTGTATGAAAATTTTGGTCTCTGAGAGTGAATACCTTCCTCTTGCATCGAGTGTTCTATCAGTAAGTCCCTGCACATTTTACAAAGGACAATGATATCATTGTTTCCTCTTGAAAGATAAGCAGCAAGAGGGACAGAAGGGATAAATTAATCCAGGTGGTTACGAGAGCAGACACTTGAGAATGTACTATCTGAAAATAGTGAGGATCGGAAGGAAAGAACTATACAGTGATAATACTAAATTTTGAAAGGCAGTTCAGAAATTCATTTCTGATTGTGATTCTCATCTGTTCATGGTTTGGGTTCCTGCATCTTAAAGTGTGTAGCTGAACCAGAACAGCTTATCAGAGAGGCAGTAGAAATGATCAAAGGTGCAAAATGGCTTCTGTACAAGAACAACTGAGTAAGCGAGGAGTAATAATCCTGGAGAAGAGAAGGCAGAGGGACGACGTGGAACTCTGCAAGTTCAGGAATGCTGCGGGCAATGTGCATATAGGTCTAGTGTTTGTGCTCTGTTTCAGTACAAGATCTTGACATATTGAAGCTGGCGAGTGACAGAATTGAAAGGGTTGGTAGGGGGTGGAAAGCCTTGTCAAAAGATGCTCTGGATGCAAAAGGTTTCTGTTGCATCCAGGGGATGCCCAAGCCCATGGGAGGGGAAATCCATTGAAGGTTACTAAGGACACAGAAACCACATCCAGCTCCACAGATCTCATGAGCTGAAAGCAGTTGGAGGCCAGGACAGCGCTGCTAAGAAAAATACCATATATCTTTTTCTAATACTATTCCTTGAGCATTGGCAAGTAGCCACTCTTGGAGACAGATACAGTTGTTCAATCCTGAAGGATGGGTTTCATCTAGCGTAACTTGCCATCTCAAAATTAGGTTGTTTTTTAAGATCAGTGGGGTAATTTTCTTTTTGAGGTGCCTTCCTCTCTGCATTGACTACAGAGAGTACCTCACACTCCATTTCTAGGTAGCTAGCTTAAATTAGATGAATCCCACCTCTTTTATGTCTTTGTAAGAACAATAACATATTACAGACAGAATTCAGAAAAGAACTATAGCAATGACTTTGAAGACATTTCTCTTCCAGACTCTCTCTGGCAATCCTGGAAAAGGCCAGGAGGTGGTTTGATTACAGTAAGTCAGTACTTGTAGGTGAGGAAATATATCTTCCTGAAAGCTCTTTTAAGTTAGCCTAAGAAAGCCCAATGCTTCTTTGCTGGAACTTGATGTTGACATACTCAAATTGGAAATAATGGCCCGTTTTCTATAGTGCATGTGATTATTGAAGCCCTTAAGCATATGAAGGAACATACTCTGGTTCAAATAGGAGTATTCAGTTTGGCTAGGTCAGATCCTCTGAGCTGGCTTATGAGGTAAGTCAGGATGTGTGGCCATCCCGGTCTGTTGCAATCTCTATAAAGCATGAAATAGCTTGGTGCTAAAAACTCTTAAAACTAAACTCAGGATTCCTTGCCAGTGTAAGTGGTATAAGCACCTCTAATCCTAAAACTTTACAGATGCAAATGTAAATGGTTTCTTTTCACTATAGCTGAAATGTATGTGTCTCTGTCAAATTCCCGCTGCTCATGAGGACTGAAAAGTTATCACAACTGTAGTTCTCGTCTAAGTCCTGTGTACAAAAAAGTCCTTTTGGATTAACTATACGTGCTGCTATTAAGGAGATAAAAATATTGTAAGTTGTAAACATATAAGAAATACAGGACAAAGGAGCAACTCAGGTGGTTGGATTTTTTTCTTATAAACTTCTTCAGTATAGAAAGAAAAGTTACTCTTTCCCATCTACTGTTCAAACTGTTTTGGAAGGTAAAGTGTGCAAGTGATAGCGAATTTTAAGTAAGTTCCTTTGTGATGGGGTTCAAAATAATGTGTGTAAATGGCTTGTTGTAACATTTCTGCTGAATTCAGCAATGGGTTTGTTACAAAAATTTATTACCGCAGCTACTGCTGATGTGATTCTACTGTAGATGGAGCACCTGGTGATGTTTTTAACACTAGATTTTCAAGGATTTTTTCACTGACTGTATAGAACCCTGTTTAACCTTACTAGTGGTCGTGTGAACCCTGTCGATTCTGGTCATGTCTGGGACATTGGAGCAGCGACCACTTGGCTGTATGATCAGAGGCCCTTTGGATTTCATGGAGCATGGCTCAGTCTCATCTCCTTTATGAGCTGCAGAACAGCCTTCTTAACTGAGTGAGTCACCTCATCTATTCCCATTTCCATCCTCGGAGTGTGCATGTGTACTGTAGTTTTGACTCCTAAAGTTGACCGTGTTCTGACTTAGAATCATAGAATGTGTTGCATTGGAAGGGACCTTTAAAGGTCATCTAGTCCAACCCCCCTGCAGTAAGACCTGAGCCAGGTAGTAAGAAAAGTATTGGTATATCTCGGGGTCCGTCACCATTCTGTAGTGGGTTTTAGAAATAAAGAATTAATGAGTGGAAGATTAATATTATTTTTTTCCTATTGTTTGGCAAAGTACCAAAGATTGGCTGCAAGTTATGCTTTGCAAGAAAACATTGCTTTATTATTTGCCTGCTTTTGTCTTCTTTAAGCAATATAGTTTGCTCCTAAATTTGCTTTGTTCTTCAAACAAAAATCAAGCATCTCTAAATAAGAGGATGCAGTTATATGCTGCTTTTTGGCACCACAGGCTCCTCTAAGAAGGTAAAATTTGACACCTGACTGCATAGCTAGGGTGATGCGTCTGAAAATATATTGATGACTGTCCAAATGGAAAAACTGTTGTTCTGTGTGTCTTTCTGTTTGTCTTTTGCAACAATGTCAAACTGGAGAGCTTATTCTACACCTCTTCTGCTGGAAACAAGCATAGTTGCGTGGTGACATCTATGCTGTGTGCTGGTGCAGAAAGGGATAGTTTACTCCAATATTGCATGTTATGGTGGTGTCTAACTTCTGATCACTAATAATGTTGTTGCTGGAACTGGAGATAAGAGTTCAAGAAGATTTTTGCCAATTTTGAGACTTGTAGAGGCCTGTCCTGTAGCTTTCTAGACTTCAGTTTGCAATTAAGTCAAGTGCTGGCTGGCAGTCCCAATCCTAACAGATTGTCATTGTTCAGTTATTTAACTCCAGCATAATCTTTGCATGAATAGAATTTCTTGTGTGTCTTATAGAATAACCTTTTATATCATTAGTATCTGCAATAATTTTTTCCTTTGGAAAGTGATTCATGTCATCTTGCAGATAGGAAAGACATAAAGCATGATTCTGCAGTCACACAAGAAGCCCTATTCATTCATAGTTTATATTGTGAAGCCAGTCCTGTATCCTCAGGGTTAGGGTTGATTTCGTGGCAGCAGTCCTAATTACAGAATCTTTCTACAGTAGATCTGAACTGGGGGCTGTTCTAGAGCCACAACTGCAATGAAATGGCAGGCTGAAAAGAACAAAGTATGAATGTTTCTTAATGCATTCGGTCTTTCCATTGTTGCTATTCATAAAGAGTAGGTTTTAGTCACCAACCGAAAGTCACAACAAAAGCCCATTCAAGCTGAGCTTGAGACCAGGTTCCCAGATCTGATAACAGGAATACTCTTCTCCTAGGTTTTGTCTTGACTAGGTTTACATGCTGGATCATGTTTGCTGGATCACTGTAAAATAAAGCTACAAGCTCAGCGTGTGATCCCTTGGTCAAGCCAGTGGAGAAATGAGAGAAATAGTTTCTATTCTGCATCTATGTGCATTTGTGCTGCCTGTTCAATTTTTTTGTTCGTTTTGCGTAACTGGAGTCAAGAACAACTTTAATAACCCTAGTGTGTCTTTGCAGTGATAATAAGGCAAGTAGTGAATAATCACTGAGAAGACATTAATTAATCTGGTTGAAAAGATGATACCAGGTCTTTGATATTGATTCTTTGATCAGTTCCCTCCTTGACACAGCAGTAAAAGGTGCTGACGACAGAGGCAGGAGGTAGCAATCTTGTGTTAGCCTTAACAAGTTTGTGTCTGGATTCTGTAGGTGTGTGATAGTAACAGAGAAATACAGACAGTTTGGAAAGAGATTAGAGAATGCAGCAAACGTGTCTGGAAGGCCTGCCTTAGACTAAAGCAAAAAGGGCTGGCTGTTTGTAACGTGGCTGAGCAATGGCTTAGGGCATAAGCACCTAAACCATGAAGTGGAGGTGGTGGGAAGAGCATTGTTACTAGGCATAGCTGGAAATACAAAGTCGAACTGAAAAAAGTTTATGTTGGCAATCTAGGAAACCTTTGCATCAAAGAAGAACTTGTGGAATAATCTTACTGACACAAAAAGCTTAATTGTTGACACAAAAAGCTTAATTGGTGGCTTAAAGAGAAGCTGAGTTAGTACCAGTGGAAGGGGTACATATGTAGGGAGCAAATTACTCTTGGAGTGATATAGGAGAAGGAGACAGTGAGTCTAATACATTATTTCTCTAATTAGGAATAACTTAATCAAGGTGTAATTATTTCCCAGATTAGGCATAAAGCCGGACTATTTTTTGGTGGTAAAAAGATGACCAGTCTCTCCTTGCTGTGTATGATACAGATGGAGGAAGGAGCTCTGAGAAAGTCCCATGCTTTTTGAGAAGCGATGTTAATTCTTCATCTGCTGTGCTGAAGACCTCTACTTTCTCTAAATACTATAGAACTTTTATTTCGGGAAATGCCAGAAAGCTTGTTTGTAGTTGGTAAAGGCTCAGAAAAGGAAAAGCTGTAGACCTCTTACCCTGGATGTGTTAGAAGGCACTCTCGGGGAGTCGGTGGATCATTTGCCTTCTCGGAGGCCTGGAACCATGGGTTTTCTTGTCTGAACAAAGCCCATTAAGTCCTATTAACACATTGGGGAGCCAATAGTACTTTTTTTTTTAACTGTGCCTTCGATTCAGCAGAGCATTTAGCACACCTGATGGTGAAGCCTGAGAGTCAGTGACTGGAGGGTGTGGAGTCTTATTACCCAGGTTTATGCCTGATGGTGTAAGCACCCCGGGGTTTAAAAACAGTTCTAGTTACGCCCTTTAGCCCCTGGCACCCTGACTCACTGCTGTGGCTGGGGCACACCTCATACTTCTGATCATCCCTCTGGAAGGCTCTCCCATGCCTGTGGGGCTTTGGGGCAGTGCCAGTGGGCGTAGAGGGGGGCAGAGCAGGACAGGCATATAAACGTACTGTGAAGCTGGCCCTGGTACAACATGCAGCTTGGCCTGTGGGTGTTTGATAGGCAGGTGGCAGCCTGTTACAGATACCAGCGTGGTAGTTGGAGCAGTTAGGTCTTCATCTTGAATGCAATCATTTCAATGCTTTATATAATCCGAAGAACAGGTCGGGAAGGTTTCTTTGCTGTGTGCAGTTCTACCTAATTGCAATGAGCAGACATGGCACATGACAAATTCCATCAAATAATCTTAAATCAGTGCTTCTCAGTTTCTAATTAAGGCTTTACAATACGTAAAATGTGAATGTTCAGCACACTTTTGCCATCCCCAGTCCTAAATTACAACAGCAGCAAATTCTAAGGCACTTCCCTTTTGTGGGATATATTTGTACAGGCTTGTGAGCTAAGGATAGGTGGGATGTAACATGCGTGGACGGCTCTCCTTTCATCAGATGCAGATCTGGCCTTTCACATAGTGATAGGTATTTACCTTTGAAAACTACAAAATAAAGCCATGCTGCAGTGTGACTTAGCTGCCATTTAATCATGTTTTATGAAATGGATTTCTGTTTGTAGAGGAATAGAGGGTGCTCAGAACTTCATTGAAGTGTTTTAATTTTATTATTGAAGTAGTCAAGAAAGATGAACCAATGTCTAAAATTTAAGACCCTTGAATCTGGGATTTCCTATCTTTTCCTAACAAAGTTAAGCAGGCTTTGTTTTTTTCTGGTGCAGTTCTGTCCATGATGATAGGAAATGCAGCTGGAAATGCCTCTAAGTGTAAAACACGTAATTCCTAGTTTTCACAGTCTTAACCTCTCTACAAATACTACTTTCTACTCTTGATGTCTGCGCCAGTGAACTTTAATGAAGTCTGCTGCTATTTATGGGTTATAAGAGAATGAAAAACAGTTATTCCTCCTTAAAATATTTTTCCATGGTCCCAGAGACCTTGGTGAAAGGCTAATGGAAGCCAATGTGGCCTTTACTGAAGGCCGTGCATTCTTAGAGGCATTCATCTACTTTGCTGCAGGCTGTTTGCAGCTTTTTATAATCCAGAGAGTTTGGAAATCCTGAAAGTGCTTTTCTCTCCTGCTCTTTGCCTTATCTTTAGAGTCTTGGAAAATGAAAGTCAGAAATTCACAAGACAATCAAAATGTTTTGCTCCATTAGAATTAAAGGTAATGTTTTGTTCAGTCTGGGAAGGGATAAAAGCAAGTCTGAAAAAAATTGATGAGTGGTTAAAATAGAGCTGTTAAAATGGCAACACACAGACAGCTTGTGTATAAATATAGGCTAGCTCCTCAGCGGTGCTCTTATATGGTAGATCTGAGTGAAGGAGAAATATCAGCCTACTCTTTTTCTGTACAAGCCTGTGTGTTGGTTGTTACAGTCTGGTGCCATATGTTTGGTAGTAGACAAGGCTGCATGTTACATGGAAAATATAATGACTCTCACTTTTTTTTTTTATTGCAGGGACCTACCTTACCAGTGTGAGAGGGGAATCTCACAAGCGCACTGTGGATTTTTTGTCTGTCCATGCTACTTGATTGTCTGTCTTTTACTGACCCACCCAAATAGAGAAGGATCGAACAAAAATCATCGTCTTGTCCCTTCTGCCTGAGAGCTGGCTGAATTTTATGACACCTGCTGGAGAACCTTCCTGGACCATTAGAAGTGGAGTAGCTCATGCTGCATCTGTGATCAACAAAGCTTTCTGCATGGAGTACAAGAATCAAGTTGCCTTAAGTCAAACCATATGCAGGTTGCACTGATTCTTGTAACTGTACTGCTGATGCCACTCCAGACTTCGCTAGGGCTTTCCAAGGTGGTAGTTTCTCATGTAGTTTGAATGTTTTCAACTGACACTTGAATGTTTTTATTAAACCTGGTGTGGCTATGAAAAGTGGGGGGGAAGTGACTTTTTCCTGTTTAGTTCATGGTGAATTCTGAAGTCTCACTTCCAAGAGTGATCTGTGCTATGGCAGCAACCTACAGGCTTATGGTCAGTTCTGTGAACTGCTACAGCAGCGTGGTGATAGACCAGCACTTTCAGCATACCGTGCATTACTGCACAGGGACTTGCCAAGTGTTTAAGCAAGGAGTTACGTGCATAGTTGCCCACCACAGTGTCTGCGCAGAGCTCAGTGTCCAAGATGCCAACCTAGACCATAAAATTCCTGAAAATGGACTTGCCTTGCCTGGAAATGAGGATTACCACCAAATCCTCCCAAATAATCCAAGAATCAAAAAGGGCTCTTCAGTGCAAGCCTCCAGCAGTTTAAAAGACATTACTGGTGAGGCAATAAACCTTGCCAGTGGTAAAATAAAGGAATTCTCCTTTGAAAAGCTCAAGAACTCTTCCAGTCATGTGGCCTACAGAAAGGGGAGGAAAGTTCGGTCAGAATCATTCAGCAGACGATCATTTGATTTTGACTTGATTTATGGGCACTTCAACAATGATGAGAACTGCCCTCCATGTGGCTTTTTGCAGAGTCCCTCACCTGTGGAGAAATGGCAGGAGAGCAGTGATGCTCCAGAAATCAGCATGAATCCCGTGGTTCCCTTCTCCCCTCATTCCTTCTCTGAAGAAAACTTCATTACCCAGATTTTGGAAAAACACAAGCTAGATGGTTCTTCTGGTGGAGATATTAAGGTGTGCTTAGACATCTTGCTCAAGTGCTCAGAGGATCTGAAAAAATGCACAGACATAATCAAACACTGCATCAAAAAGAAGTCTGCAGACAGTGGAGGGAACAGCAATGATCCTCTGGCTAATTCAGAAATGATATATATGAATTTGATGACAAGATTTTCTTCATACCTGAAAAAGCTACCCTTTGAGATCAAACCACCAGGACACAAGGAAGCTAGCGACTTGGCCGAACTAGTTAACTGTTTCCATGGCTTGCAGCAAACTCCCTTTCCCCCAGTATTTGGAGATGAGCAGCCACCTAGATATGAAGATATTATTCAGCTGCCATCTTCAAGTGCAGTTCCTCTTGGACTAGCAGGTGATCAATGCGAGGTGACAAGCACCTCTCAGTCCATCCAAACGAGTACTGTGAGCTGTACCTCAGACTCCCTTCACAGCATCCCACAGGAGAACAGTGTGAGAGCCGTGAAAGATGCTCGTTCTCTACCTCAGTTACCGGCCACAAGCCCTTCTGACTGCACGTCTTCCACTGAGGCTCTGTACATTGAGGAGGAGTCTGATGGGGAAAGAACATCAGGGAAAATAAAGAAGGCAGAGCAGAAAGGGGGCTGGGAGAGTTTAGAGCGCAGCTACCAGCTAGCTGGTTGTTCAGATCTATCTGCCGATGCTAAAGCAGAACGTGCTAGAATGGGAGATGTTGAGCTCTCCCACGCTTCTGAGACGATTACTCCTTTAAAACCAGTTTCAGATTCTGTATCGTGTGGTTCCCAAACTGATGTCTCCAAAGGAGAACAGATGTGTAGTAAGATAGACAAGGATGAGATAGACAAACTGCTACTGGACTTGGAGTGCTTCTCTCAGAAAATGGAGAGTACTTTGAGGGAGCCCTCTCTAAAGGAGAGTGAACCCCCCCGTTTGCAGGTGTTTGGCTGGCAGGGTAGGCAGGTACTACCTCTGGCTCTTGAACCCAAAAGTAAACCAGTTGACCCCGCTGCCCCTTTTTCAAAAATCATGGAAACAAATGGTCATAAAATGGAAGAGGATGACAAAGCCCTTTTACTGCGTATCCTGGGAAGCATTGAGGACTTTGCCCAGGAACTGGTGGAATTCCAGACAGGCAAAGGAAGCTTGTCCAAGGAGAGGGAAGTGATGCAGATTCTTCAGGAAACTTTAACAACTCCTTCACAGTCCCTCCTTGCAGGGCAAAAAAGCTATGCTGGGGCTGCTTCCAGAGACTCTGTTCCAGCTTCCATTCAGCAGGCCCCAGAAGTGATTAAGGTAAGAGAACCAAACCTTTGATGGCATAGTGAGTAAAACAAGCATGGAAAAATGGGGGTCGCTACATCTGCTAAGTGATTCATTGTGCTTTGGATGCTGCAGTGTGCAATAACGTGCTCACCTTGGCAGAAATGTAGCATTTTATTTAAATACAAACAAAAAAAGGAAACTAAAACCCCTAAGCAAACAGAATATGCCCTGATGTGCAGTTTCACCTTTGACCTTGTTCCTTTCCTGCTGGTGATTTAAATGGGTCCTTTATAGTAGAGGGTAGAAACCATTTTTAGCTAACTACTATATTCCTGGGAGAATCTCACCACTTCAGCAGGAACTGAATGTTCTACCTCTCCCTTTCTACCTTTCCCATTTCTGAGCAGACTCCAACAGCCTTTGTTATTTTCCTTTTCACTAGTTCCTGAAGAGAGAGGTAGTCCATGGCATGAAGGTCAAAATCTAGGAAGATTTAATTTTCTTTTCCCTATCCCCAGTGCACAGAGTCATTGTGGAGTCTGCATGGCTTGTGTCTCTCAAATGAGGAGTAGGTTTTCCCAGGAAAAAGGGTCTTGATGGGAACCTTCTTTAGAGGGAAGCCAAGGCTTCTCAGTGCTTTTCATTTGATAAGGAGTGCCAAATTTTCAAGACGAGTTGGTGCCAAACTGCCAAGTGCACAGAGAGGGCTTCAGTTTCCAAAATCCACCTTCCACATGGGCACTGAAAAAGTGCCCAGGTTGTAAGTGAACTTTCACAGCTCCTTCTAGTTGAAGCATGATGTGCATGTCTTCAAAACAGTCCACTTGGCCGAAAATACAGGTATTTGGTGCCATTCTGAAAGGACCTGGATGCGGTGTGTCTGACCCTAAATGACAATGCTGAGGTCTTCTTAGACTAGGCTCTCCAAGTGTTTCTTACGTTTCTCTGGGCATCTTACAGAAAATGGTGAGCATAACCTTGTCTCATATCTCTAGCAAGGGAAAGAGTCTTTTTTCCTCAAAGAGTGTAGAATTGAGCAGCTCCAAAAGCTCTAAAGTGATCTCTTATAATGGCTATTCTTGCCTTTTATAGTTACTTACAGAATTTTCTAACTTGTGAACTTCGAACAAAAATGTGTTTGATAAAGTGTGACACTGACTTTGTGGCAGTTTTTCTATAATACTTGAAAATTGGATGCATTTACACTGTCAAATGGCTTATCAGTCTGGTCTCTTACCAGCTCCTCTTTCCCTAATCACCTCCCTGTGTCAGTTAATTAATCTGTGTGTTAGTTTGCTCCCAGCCTGCCTTCTATGGACGTATAATATGCATCCATACTACAAGAGCTTTTCTCTTCCATGCAGGAGCACAATCCTTGCTTTGTGTAGATGCCTAAAACTAAGGATTATGAGAGGGAATAGCTGTCTTGGGGACCTGGAGGAGCTGGAAGGAGCCTGGGCTGAGCACTGTGCAGCGTGGATGCAGCTGGTACCCTTTGGAGGGAGTTATCCCTTAGCAGAGTGGGCAAAAGTCATCTGACCTGCTGGCTCTACATTTACGCTATGGTTTACTGTTATTTGTAGTATAGATGTGGCCACACACATGGCTTGTAGACACAAGGTCCTCTCTTGGTATAGCATCTGGGGAATACCTCCGTGTTCCTAGATGACTCTGGATCTGAGTAGAGCTCCATGTGGATTCTGATTCAGTATTGCACACATGTGCCTGAATGAATAATATGTAAAGTATTTGTTATATTTTCTTAGGTCTCATAAAACTGTTATCACATAGTTGTGCACACACACAAAACCCCCAGAGATCTAATATCAATGAGAACACAGTGCAGCTTTCATTTATGAAGGTTGTGACTGTATTAATATCCCTCAAATCCTAAGCAATGAAGAGGGAAAGGGAGAGCCATTTCAGACCGGACTGTTTGCTGGCTCAGTTGCCGTATCTGTGTTGAAGTCTGTGCTAATTTATATCAGCAACAGACTTTTCCCTTTATCATAAAACCAATTATGATTCCCCACAGAGAACAATAGACTTACTTGCCTCTTCATTTTCAAAGCCAACATATTTAGAAACTAGGACATGAACACTCAAGAAGTCCATCAGTTTTACAGAGCACATAATGCTTCTTTCAGGCAGGCCAGGAAGTATTGCATACTTTTAGACTGTCCGACATTTCCCTTTCTGAGATCCATTTTTCCATTGCTTATCTCTAAACCCTCCAACTATTTGTTTTAAAATTTCCTGTTCTGTGTGCTTGTCTTAAGCAGATTTTTAATATGATGTTCTTGAAAGAAATAGTTCAGTGAAAACAGTTATCTGTTAGAGACTAGCAAACCCCCTGAATATTTAGCTGTATTTTTGTTTCTAGATAGGAGGGCAATACAGAGTGAAGTCTGGGTGGACTGGCAGTGTGAGGGAAATGGGGGAAACTGGAACCAGTGAGTAGTGAAGAAGGTGGAGATGGGGTTGTTGAGATTCTCTGACCTAATCTGTGGTAGTGCTGGGTGTCAGGGGTTTCTTTGGAAGGTAGAGGGTGCTACCTTTAGAGTAAAACGTCATCTTCTGCAAAGTCCTTGGAAAAGTCAGTGGTGGGTGATTTTGACTTTAACTCTGTATTCTTGGTCTACCACCTGTACAGGACAACAAGAGTATTTAAATTCAGTGAACGCTTGCAGAATACTTGGTACTTCAGTAGAAGTACCCTAGAAAAGTCTGTAAGAAACGTACTCATCCTGTATTCAGAATCACGTTTGTGTAGTGCAGGGCTCTGCTCCATCTTTGTTCGTGCACTTTATTTTAAGATCCGTTGGATAAAGTATGTGAATAATTTTGGGAGCAGAGACCAGGAGCAGGGTTTGATACAAAAAGAGGCCTCGTTTTTGTCCTTCCTCTGGTGGGTATCTCTTCTCAAAAAGATTACTCATGGTGTACTGAGCCAGAAGGAGCAGTCCTGCTTCCCATTTCTCTCTCTTTCATGTCTCTATGTGGTTTTGAACCTTTCTTTACACCGACTGTTATGGTATACAAGATCAGTAAATGAAATTGCTCCCACTGAGGTCAAAGGGGTGGTACAGCTCTGTCTGGACAGGGGCTGTCAGTCTGGGAGCAGAGGGTTTACAGAGTTGAGAAGCGGTCTCAGAGCACCGTGTCTAACCAGGTTATGCCTTGGATTGTAGAGCCCGGAGTCAAGTATCCAGAGGCTGTTCCCCGCTGCCATGCGATTCCTCTGGGATGGCTCTAGGTAGCATCTATCTAATCCTGCCTTGCCTGAATGGCTGGTGGGGGGAGTATTGCTGGGACTCTCAGAAGTGTTCCTACCTTACTGTGATCTGAAACGTTGTCCTGAGGCCACACACCTTGCTTTTATGTATCAGAATATCTATCTTGCATGCTTAAAGAGGTGGCCTGAACATGGCTCTGAGTGGAAGTAAGACCATTTCATAATCATATATAAAGTTAAGGTTGACCTGGCAACTTTGTAATTCTGCCCCTTCAAAATGCTACTGCGTAATTCTGTGTGCCGCTCTGTTTTGCAGTTTTAATGATATGCTTGTGAAGGATCTTGTGTGGGGCGATTAACAGTAAAAAGTATCTTCTGTAACATCACAGTGACTTTAACTTTGTCATGAAGTAATCAGTGAATCCAAAATAAAACGACAGACTCTTTTTCTGGAAAAATCAGCTTCCATCTACATGTATTACAAATTGTTTTGATCAAATGTTGATAATGTCTGTCAATTAAGCTATATGCACAATCTGCACTCTTTTCAAACACCAATTATTAATTATTTCTAAACCCGCATAGTAAAAAGGGACACTTATTTTCTGTTTGGTAATATTTTTTGGGATAAATGAAAATAGTAAGTAAATCTTAAAGTATTTTAGAATCAAAGATGACACAGAAAAAAAAGAAATCAGATGAAATTAAAGAATTAAAAGAACCAATACCAAACACTTGGGGACATGTTCATGGCACAGAGGCACCTTTTGTAATCGGGGCAGATACAGTCTCTGCTCGTGTGAAGTTGATTTGTCTTGAAGTAGACATCTAAAGGTAGGTGAAACAAAGCCTAGTTGATTTTTTCAGCCTCATCGGCTCTAAAACCAAGAAGAAGTCACGTTGTTGCTGGAAAAGTTTAATCTGTTTTGAAAACAGTTGAAGCTGGTGCCCTTCTCAGCTATACAGAGTGCACTGAAGTGTTGTAGCCAGGCTTTGGGGTACAGCTAAATCCTGTGATGATTAAATCATCCAAATCTTTTAGGACTAAGCATCCAGCTTTAGGCACAGGTGAGATTCCTTCTGTGTTCTGATGGCTAAGGAGGGCAATCTGACACCTCTTTACATTTGACACCTCTCACCTTCACGCTTGAAACTGGGTCACTTACAGCAAAGAGGAATTTCAAAATATGACTGCGGTTTGCTCAGTTGGTCTGTAGGCTGCTGATACCAGATTTTTCTGCTGTGAATTTTGTCCTGTTGACTTTGAAACTGGTTGATACAAGATTCTGTTACTGTTAATTTCTCATAGTACTGTATACTTATGTTTTTATTTATACCCACCTTGTGTGTTTTGAGGATAGAGAGTACTGTGCTAGGAACCTGCTGTAGTGCAGGTTGGAATTTAGACACAGCAAGCCTTGTCTCCAGATCACTCTGTTTTTCCAGATTATCAGTGCAAAAAAGACCCCAAATTTTGGGATCTTTTGTGACTGGTTATTTTGCAAATGAAAAGTATGTTTGATTATTTATTTTTTCAAGTAGCAGCTAGCAGCTGCTAGATTAGTATGTCTCTGTCATGCATACATCTTTTAAAGCCCATTGTAGCTGGTCTGGATGCAGCTGTAGGTATGAGAGGTCCTTTGGACTACACTTCCTCTGCAGTCTGTAAGAAGAGGGGCAGTCTGTAAGCAAGGGTGAGAGTTCAATTGAAGATGAAGTAAGTACACTTGCCACAGACGATTTAAAATAAATCACCTTCTGACACGCTATACAAGATGTGCAGGACTGCCAGCACAGGGGAGCCTTGTGGGCTCCTTAGGCATTGCCTTAATGCTTAGAAAAAATTGTCAGAGTAAGAAAATGAAAATTGATTCCAAAACTGTTGCATATGGATCTGTGTATCCTTCACTCAGTGGCAATTCCAGTGAAAACATTCCTGCCTGCCTTTTTCTCTTTTAGGGCTCCATTTCTTATTCCCATCCTCATCCTGTCACTCTGTTAGGCTTCATATTCATTTGCAGGACACATGGCAAAGTAGGCAGCTGACATTGTAATAAGCTTGTGATTCTTTGGACTTGCAGCTGTGAATGTACACATGGACTTCACAGCTTTTTCAGCTCGCCGGTTGCATGTATATGAAGTAACCTTGGTCCTTCTACAGGAAAAAAGGAAGAGAAAGATATCGGAGGCACATGTTGTCCAATAAAAGCTTTCTTTTGGTGAGGCTTAATGAAACTTTTTCATTTGACATGCAGTGTCTTGGCTAAAAGAAAGCCCTACTAGCTAGAAATCAGACGTTCTGTGTTACTAAGCTGTGTTACAAAATAAACTGACAAAGTAGTTAGGACTTTTAAAATCAGGTGGGGAAAGCAGGCCATGGGACTAGGTGTTTGTTCATCTTGTGGAGCAAGAATTTAGGCCTTTTTTCAGCACTATTGTCATGATAGGAGAGGGAGAATACACTTTTTAAAAAGCCTAGGCAAAGTCTGAGCAAGAGTTTGAAGGCGCACAGAGAAAGAGCAGACTCTTGTCCACTGAGAATTGCTTTGCCTTGTGAGAGCTATGGGAAAAGTGAATAAAAAGAATGATGTATTTTCGTGTCTTTATGAAACAGTTATTCTTAAGGACTGCTTTAGAATGCCTGATCTTATCTAACATCACGCTTATGTGCTTGCCTGGCATTAAGAAAGTAGATGATCTGCTTTTTGCAAGCAAGAAGGAAAAATTTATGGTTTTTTTGAAAATTGCAGCCTTTGGTCTAGTGTGGGAACTAATGTTGATCCTCTGCTTCATCGCCTCAGAAGCAGGGACCTCAAACCACCAGCATCATACGCGCACAGGCCTTGGCCGAAGCATGTGGTTTAACTCTAGCTGAGTCTGCCTGGTGCAAGTTTGTACCTCAGGTTTCAGCACTGAAGCACATAAAGTAAGAACTATTGGGGAAGATGGTATATTTAGCCACTTCTGCAGTGCGTCTAATTTTAGCACTCTTGGTAGTGGTGGTGGGTGCTTCCTTTCCCATATTACCCCTGGCCTATTACAAGCCAAGGACAGATTGTCTGTCATGTAGCCAGCAGGGAAATAGATTGTGTTGTAGATCATGTTTCTCAATTAAAGTATTACAAGAAGGCAGAAGATCCTGGTGGTACTGAAAGATACTTTGAGTATCAGTTAAAAAAGTGAGGTCTGCTTCAGGAGTAAGATAAAATCTCTAGATGTTGTCCTTGTGAAGAGAGAGAAGACGTAGTATGTTGAAGCCATTTGCCATTTTTTGCCTGTAAAAAATCAAAACCAAGAAGGCAACGTGCTGGTCTTGACGTGGTCTCCTGCAGAGTCTCCGTGCCCCTTCTGGAAAGGGCAACAGCTGCTTAGGAGTTCACCAGGATGATGATCAAGGAGAGTTCTCTGCGGAGGGACCCAGACTTGGGAGGGGAGCTAGCTTTCCTCGCGAAGGGCTGTGATTTTGTTCTTCCATCTCGATTCAAGAGGAGGCTGAAGTCATTCCAGCAGGCCCAGGTTTGAATGCTTGGCATTTCTTTCTCTTTTTCTCTTGCTTTGTATTTTTTATTGGATCAGAGAATCAAACTGTGTCCCTCTAGGCGTATCTATTTGCAGAAAGTTATTTGCAGCTAGATACCAGCAGGTTTAAAAATAAACCTTCCAAGCTTAGATTGCAGAGTTAAAATGTCGTTGTAAACAAGGGGAAAAAATTAACAGCAAGGGCAGTGATTTAATAGGGAGAGATAGTGTAAGATTATTAAATCCTTTCTGTGTTTTTTGTAAGAAACCCCTATTTGTGTATGTGATTGCTCTGAATGTTTCTTGTTGCATGTGGAGCAACCACAACATTTCTACTGTGTTTAGTGGGTTGTGTTCTCTATTGTACAGATTTGTGCACAGACCAGCCTACCTGGCTTTGACAGAGAGAGAATACGATCATAGAATCATTTGCCTTGGAAAAGGCCCTTAAGATCATGGAGATGTAGCCAAAGAAAGGAGGATTATACCATGGCTATATTTCTTAGTAAATCTCAGCTGCTGCCCTTGCTTTCTGGGACGATTGGCAAAAGATTGAAGTAATTTACGCTAGAGCACCAAATGGGCACGTAGCCACGCCAGATTTACAAGGGGTCACGATATGCTGAAATCAGCCCGTCTTGAACTTCATCTGTATTTAAATAATCAGTGACTCAGTGAGGAGGTTAAAAAGTTGAAATTATGAGCAGTGCAGCTGTTTCCTAAGAAACAGCTATTAAAATTGTTCCAGAGTATATTATAGCGCATTTTGCTTCATGATTTTTGGTGACAGGCTAAAGTACATATGTGAGGTTAATCTCTGGAACATGGTTTTTTACTCCCAAGAGGAGAATTGCATGAAGTAATAATGTGTAGTAATAGCTTGGGTGGGGACCACGAGCAATTTAGAAGAGACTAACAAGAACCACGCAGCACAGCTAAGTTCATTCTCCAGAGTTAGTCTGATCACCTAAGGACACAATCAGGGTACGTTTTGCAGGGAGAGATAAGATCTCCTAGTAGACCAACTGGAAACATTCACAAGCCTTTGGTGCCTGAGCCCTTCACCTGGTCTGCAGTAGGAGCAGCGACCTTCACTGCTAAATGCATCAAGAATAACTGCTCTGGGGCTGCAGATCCAAGGCAAGTGAACCTCTCCTGTGAAGACAGGCTGAGAGAGTTGGGGTTGTTCAGCCTGGAGAAGAGAAGGCGCCAGGGAGACCTTATAGCAACCTCCCAGTCCCTAAAGAGGTGCCTGTAGGAGAGATGGGGAGGGACTCTTTATGAGGGAGTGGAGTGATAGGACAAGGGGGGAACAGTTTTAAAATGAAAGAGGGGAGATTTAGATGAGATGTGAGGAAGCAATTCTTTGCTGTGAGGGGGGTGAGCCCCTGGCCCAGGTTGCCCAGGGAAGCTGTGACTGCCCCATCCCTGGAGGGGTTCAAGGCCAGGTTGGACGGGGCTTGGAGCAGCCTGGGCTGGTGGGAGGTGTCCCTGCCCAGGGCAGGGGGGGAACTGGGTGGTCTCTAAGGTCCCTTCCAACCCAAACCATTCTGTCATTCTCATACAGTGGGCAAATGCAGATAGAAAATAAGATAGTCTTACTTCCTCTTCTCTTTCTTCCACTACTTTTTCCCTCTTGCTCCCCCCTCACTGTGTGCCGCCTTGTCTTGCACTGAGCCCCACGGGCCTCTGTGAGATGCCTTAACTCGTAACACAGTAGACTATCATCCAGTTAAGAAGCTTTTCCAAGTGGGTTAAATTGGTTCACAGAAGGGTCTGACAAGCTCTGAAGTTGACACTTGGTGTGCAGTGACAATGTACATTTGGGAGTGGAGGACAGAGATGGGAGAACTTGGCAGCAGTGAGATGCTAATTTTTGTGGGGTTATGTCTTGTGGCTTGGGTGTGTTAGTGTGAGATGAGAACAGAGGTAATTGGACTCACTGAGTACAGAAAAAGCGCTTGCAGGAAGAAAGGTAATAAGGTGATGATAGGGAGCAGAGACATGAGTAATGGGTAATTTGTGGAACATGTAGACATTGGCCAGAAAGGCAAGAGAGGAGAAGGTTTTTTGTAAAATCCATATCTCTTAAGAGCTGTAAATTTCAGTTCTCGTGCTCATCTTTTGCAGTACTTTTCATGGAAGGATCAGAGCCTCCCAGAGCATCACTGGTAGGAAGGGAGGTCTCTAATCCAACATTTCACTTGTAGGAAGACTGTTCCTAGCACTAGGTCTCACCAGAGCTGTCTTTCTCCAAGTCTTGAAAACTCCCCAAGTATAAGGATGCCTCCCACGCTATTCCAGTGACCTCTTGCAGGCTTTCCTACCCTCAGTTAAATTCATCCTCCTACTGTCCAACCTAACATTCCCAAGCCGCGGTTTATGGCTGTTGCCCCTGTCACACCATGTACCACCACTACAGAGTTTGGCTCCACCGTCTCCATAACTGTGCTTCAAATAGCTGCAGGCTGCCATTAGCCCATCCCTTCGCTTCCTCTTTGCCTGGCTAAACAGGCCAAGCCCCTCATTCTCTCCTGACACATGCTCCTGAACCCAGCTATCTGATTTGCCTTCTCTACATCTCTCTCTAGTCTTCTCCTTTTGAAGGCCCAAAACTGGTTGCGGTAATCCTAATGCAGCCTGACTAGTGGCAGGCAGAGGAGATAATAACTTCCCATGATATTCTGGCCCTACTCCTAATGCCACCTAGTACATCATTTGCCTTATTTGTAATTAGGCGACGCTGCAGCCTCATGTGGAGCCTGGTGCACACCGTGTCCCCCACATCCTTTTCAGCTGGGGTGTTGCTCAGCCAGTGGATTCCCAGCCTGAACCCATACTTGGGTTGCTGTGCGCAGGTAGAGAACTTGGCGCCTTTTCTCATGGAAGTAGTTGAATAGTTTGTCAGTTTGTCTCATGCCTGACGTTCTGCCTTACATCATGCCAGCCTTCCCCCTAGGTAAGTGTCATCTCCAAATCAGCACAGATGAGAATTGCAGTGGGGCTTCTGTAAGGAGTGGGGGTTCATGCCCACTGTTGCCCTTCTGTCTGAATTGATCTGGATGCACACCAGTTATTTTCTCGATGGAATTTTCAGGGAAGAATTTGGAGCGTGGGCTGAAGTCTAAGAGTCGCGGGAAGGGTACATGTAAGATCTATATGCACGTTTGTCAGTGGAGGCATGCAAAGTCTGTGTTTTCAAAACTCAACTGGATTAAGGCAGTGAGGAACATGATGTAGCCTTAGGGTCAGCCCTGTGTCCCTTCCCTCCTGAGTCCTTTTGTGATTCTGTGTTGCTTGGATAGAGTTTATTTTCATTTGTGTTTTGCTGCGATTGGACTTTGCTTCTGCTGGTGAGTTTACGATTTATAGTAAAAAGATTCCCTCCAGAAATCCGTTTTCTCCTAATCTCTCCTTTTTGTGCTGTTGGGAGCCATGTGCAGATGAACCTCTGCTGTTCTTAGTCCCCTTGGAGACGGGTAAAAAAGAAGCAGCAAAAAGATACAATGATGGGAAAGGGCTTCAGGGAAGGAAAGGAAGAGAAAAGTCTTGGTCAAAAGATACAAATCAGCTCTGGAGAACTGATGATCTCTGAGGATGGCTTGTGTCCAGTTACCATCACACTCCAGTAAGATAGGAACTGTAAAAAATGGAAGGAGACATTAAGTCAGCACTGTGGACTGCGAGAAACCAGGCTGAGTCACTGTACCCTGGAAAAGAGGATTACAGAATCCCATTTGGAAAAAAACAAGAAACTGGTAAATTTATTATCTAGGCTCGTGTTGGAGATTGGGGCCAGGAGGAAGGAGTAGAAAGTATGAGTGCTTGATGTGATACTGCTTCCTTCCATGGAGTTTTCTGCTGGGATTGGCAAGTCCCTGGCGAACAGGCCGGGATAAGAGGTTTCGTCTCCGTGCTTTGTTTGTGCAGCTACAATGAGGCTGTAGTTCTCTCTGGTTTATTTATAATGCAGTTGTCACTAGTCTGTCCATAAATAAATTGTATGACTGGCGAAGGGTAATATAGTGGAGAGGCAGATTTTAGTTAAGGTAAATTACACCATGCTATAGAGCAGTGTTTAAAAATGGGCTTTAATCTCACCTTCCTATTCAGAAAAAAAAAGTCTGTTAGCTATTGGGAACAAGCTAAAAGATTTATTGTATTATTTGTGGTTTCCTTTTAGCTGTCCTTTCTGAAAGTGCACATCGCTGTTGGAGAAACGTGTTCCATTAAGCAAATGGCATTTAAGGTTAACTTTTTGTGACAAGAAACTGTTTTTTCCAAGGAATTCCCACAGAAATTCTGCTCATATCACTTTATTTTTTCACAAATAGTTGTAATTAACTCCCTGCTGTATCCGTAGTGGTTGACATCTGTTATACCCATCCCAGAGCATTAGCTTGCAAGATTGTTCTAGGGAAAAGGATCCTGCGTGTTGTTTTCTCTTTGTGTTGTTGTAGACAGCTCATTTCTTATGTACGAAGGAAGAAGACAAAGTTAAAAAAATTTATTTCTATTCCTGAAGTAAAATCTTCTGAAAAGAAACCACCTAAGAGCAATGCTTCCACCTTGTTTGCCTTGGACCAACCAGGAGTTAGTGATTCAGTCTTACTGGGAAGGTCAGCTGCAAACCCGTGTCAGGGCTGGCTCCCTGCTTTGAAGCTCAGCAGCATTCCTCCTATTTCTCCTATAGATGTCTAACCTGGCTTGTGTTGTGGTTCTGGATCAGGAAATTAGTGTGGATTCTGGGATCCTGACCTTTGGCTTATGTGAGCTGGTGCCAGGCATTGCTGACTTTGCAGTACTTGGAGGAAAATGAGTTGCTTTGCTTTTCAGAAGGTGGAGGCCAGGGCAGAGTGGATGAGTTGTGTTCCAGGACGATGGGTTCAAGCCTTGTGCCACATCAGGGTGTATGTGGTGTGCGGAAGAGGAAGAAAATGGCACAGTGGTGTTGTGGTGGTCTGCTTTGGGGATGCCTCTTTGCCTTCCAAGAAAAAAAATAATCCAATTCTATCATTCTCTTGTACTGTAAGGGGATATTTTGTTAAAGTGAAGAGTTAGTGCCCTTTGAGAGGCACTAACTTCCTTTTGGTTTGTGGACCTTTTTGTTAAATTTGAGTAATCCCTTTTAGCTCCTCACAGTCCCGACAGCTAGGAGTGCATGCGTGCACTGAAGAGATTAATGAGCAATAGACCTGTTTCAGAGAAGTGGGTTTTCAAGACAAACCGATGTTAAGTCCTATTATAGAAGTCAAGTGGCTGGGGTTGGCACCTCATTGTCTGTTCCAGCTTTGCATTGTTTGTATGAATATGGTGCTGTGAGAGACCAGCAGGGATTTCCCCTCTGCTGTAATCCGGACAGTGAAAACTGCCGAGTAGAGCTGGGTCATGGCTAGAAAAGTCACCAGCTGGGCAGGGCAGATGGGGTGGGAGGCAGATTGTAGAAGCCCTCCAAGCCAAATTACTAGCTTGACTTGAGCACAAAGGTCTAATTCACTAACCAGCTATTTCCCAATCAATTGAAGGCTTCTTGAGAAGACCTGCGTCGGGGATCTCTGTTCACCTGTCTTGCTTAGCCTGCCTTACTGAAGCAGGCGGCCATGGGCGGGGGTGGATCTTCATCTGCCTCTAACATGCACAGTGGCCACTCTGCGGCCACCTGCTCCCTTCCCAGACACATTCATCCTGTCTGGGGTTCATTTTTGTTACTCAACTGAGTAAAGAGCAAAAGGAAACCAGGAGAAGGGTTATCTTCTATTAACCCATTGAGCTGCTGCTCCTGAAGTGAGTGACCAGCTTCACCTCCCCAGCTTAACTCTGTCCACCATTTCAGGTCCCCTACCTGCATTGTCATACTGTGGGACAGGGTAACCAAGGCTGATTCTCACTCTGTCCCACAGCCCTCTTCAGCCCCAGTAATATTTTGAGCCTCAGACCCTTTGACTGTCTTTCCTGGCCCACTTTGTGCTCCAGCATCATTTGGCATAGGACACAAAGATGTGCAGTATGTGGGAGAGTCAGAAAAGTCAAGGAAGGGAGGAAGAACAGATGGTATTCGGGCTTGTTCTCCAAAGTTTGAGAGCTATCTCGATAACCATACTGACTCTGAATACTAGTACAGATACATTCAGAAAACTCGAAGACTGAAAGTGATCTTCAGTTGTTCCTGTGTTGCAAGATGCAGGAGAGGAGGACTTAAGTGAGCCCAAGCTCCAGGTTGGTGTGTTCCGTGCAGAAGAGTTGCAGTACAAAAGTATGCTTGGGCTGGCATGTGTGTGCAAGCACACGTGTTCCTGCTTCTGAGATGGGACAGTGTTTGGAAGAAGGAAGAGGTTCCTCCTTGTTTAAAGAAAGAGCAGTGAAGTAGAAGAGTGAAGAGGAATAAAGTCCTTCTGTCTTTCATTTTACCGCTGTCTATAAATGGCCTATAAAACATTCTGAAATGCAGAAGAAACAGGGCTTAAGGAAGCTTTTACAATTCTCGCTTCATGTTCCTGACAGCAAACCAATGGCAAGTTGGAGTATCCACTATGTGTTAAGAAAAAAGCTTCAAGTTTCTCAAAAATAATAAGGCAAAGCGTTTAGTCTGTTCGTCATATTACATTCTTCTGTATTTAGTGAACTTGGACTTGGCTGCTTTATCTTAAAACCATTTTGTTTTGAAATAGCATAAACAAAGTGAAAGTTGCAGCTGTATTTACTTGACTGTTGCCTTATTAGCCTCTTATCACATATGCTGTTACATTAATATAACTCTTGCATTCAAACCATTGTGCAATAGGCAAGTCTGTCGCCTTTTCCCAAGAAAGTGTGTACTCATGGGGGAGCAGGGAATTCGTCATCCTTTGGCATTCTAGCATCTGAATTCTGGTGCTTATACTGTAACTCCTTTCAGAGTTTAAAAAAAATATTCCCTCCTATGTCTGAAAAATCACCTATTTTAGGATCTCATCATGTACTGAAATACAAATCCTGCCTTTTATGAAATATAGTGATGTATGACTAGAGGTAGAAGATTCCAGAAGCCCATTAGAAGGGTGATCTAGTGGGGATGACCGTATCAGCCGTATGTTTATTACAGACAGGAGAGGAGTGGTAGGATGGTAGAGCTAATGAAAAAAGAGATGGTAGGCACAGGAGGAAAGGCCACCTTCAAACAGGTGTGTGGAAGGCCTGGTTTCCAGTTTTCTCCTTGTTTTTCAACAAATGATGTAGGTGCCGATTAAGTGAAACCTTTGGGTGCTTCACCTGCGAAAGAACTCTTTCAACTGGAGCCGTGAACAGACCAGAGCTTTTGTGTTTTGCACCAACTCTGTGTGCTCTATCATGTGGGTGCCTAATGGCAAACTGTCCGGGCTGCTTGGAATTCCTAAGGGCTAAATTGACATTAAAAAATCAAAAATTCAATCAAAATTGTCTTGGACTGCTCAAGTTGGGCATAGAATAAGAGGCTGCTTGAAATTTAGAAGACAGTCTTGCAAGTCTTTCCTTAATTTATCTGTGAAGTGATACTTTGGCAGAGCAAATGATGTTCCCGAGGGATGGAGAGTGTCGATGTTATGAATGTAAGTTTGCTCATACTTGGGGCAAGGCGTTTGTGTGAGTGGGTGTTCTGGTTCTAAGGGGAGATTCGATGCTTTGCTGTTCATGGGGCAGGATGCCAACACAGTGACCAGAATGAGATGAAATAGTGTTGTCCCTGTTCTATGGTGTTGCTGAATTGCAGGGTAAGTTCTTTTCTCGTTCAATAGTATATCATAATCCACAGCTACATACATAAAGTGCACAGAAACTACATGAAAGCAGGTGCGATGTATCCTAAATTTGGGATGTTTGATATTGCAGAAAAATTTTGATTGGCTATTTAAGACATGCAATTTTATCACTGTGCTATAATTTAATTGTTGGTGGGTGTTATTTTTTTTACTAATCACTGGGAGCACAAGCTATTTTCTCCGGCTCGGAAAGCCATGCTGTTAACAAGTATTTGTTATGCATTAAATTTGCAGGTTCAAAGTAAACAAGAGAAGAAACCTGGAACTTCATCCCCGGTCCCTTTGAACTCCGTGGTTAGCCCTTGCACTCTTCTGCCTGTGAATAAAGCCACCAGCAGTACCCCTTTGTCCATAAACATTCCACGTTTCTACTTCCCTAAAGGACTTCCAAATGTCTGCACTAATCATGAAGACATCATTGCCAGGATTGAAGAAGCCTTTACAGAGTTTGAAGACAAGAAAGCAAACGTTTGTGAAATGGGGAAAATTGCTAAGGTAACTATTCTCTAGGTTTTTTGGTTTTTGGAGAGAAAGACAGAAACTAAAACTAATCAAGGATTCACAGCTGTTCTCATTTTTATTGAAGAAAGAACCAGTATCCTTTTGCTCTCGGGGTTTTTGTTTAGATTAAGAAAATAGTAAACAAATATGATCTCAGTTTGCTGTTTGTCATGTGATGTGTATGCTCTTTCTTGCTTTGATTTGCGAAATGCTTCTTTCAGATTTCTTACCAAGTATAAATTGTATTTTTGGTTTGCTGTTCCTGCATAGTTATGCTCAGAAGATAGCAGGAACTCAGTCTGTGGCTTCAGGTAGTGCCGGGTGCTTTCTTTGTGGTTAGCTGTCCCACTAAGCTGGACGGGGCTCTACGTAGACTTGCAGCATTGCTTGAGAAAGCAGTTTCCAGCCTATGCCTCCTTGGACATAGAGGAGGGAAATGCTTAGTCAGCCCTCAGCCACTGAGATGCATAAGTTCAATAGCCATAATGCAGGTGTCAGCAGACTTGGAGTTGTTACAGTCTGCTAATGAGTTCCTGGCTTCGGGGAACAAAACACAGCACTTGTGTGGGATAACGACGCAGATGGGTGGTTCTATTTTCCTCTCCTTCAACTGAGGTTTTTTAGTAATGCTGATCTAAAACTAGCAGTTGTCAGACACATGTCATATGTTCAGTTTGCCCTGAACACGTCTTTGGCACTGCAGATTAAGCAATGATGTTCTGTCTAAGAGGAGCACTTGTTTTCCAAGAAGGAAGACTTTTCTGAAAGGAGAGACTCGGTTGGTTTTTTGTTTGTTTATTTTTAGATAAATTGGCACTATTTGTAAACCATCTCCGTAAACATAAACAGAAGAACTTCTTTGCTTAGCCAAAAAAAAAGGTTTGAAACTGATTTTATGACAAGACAGGCAACTGTGTGTGGCCTGTCATATTCAAACTGGGAAAAGCAGGAGCGTGGTATAGAAGAGACCTCTGCCTTTCTGTCTGGTCTCTGCATCTGTCTTTACATGGATGTGCTCCACGCTGTTTAGCTGTTGTAAGGCTTGCTTCTGTTCTGTGGGATTATTTGTAATGGTGCCAGCTTTGGGGCTCTGGAATAAATGCAAGAGAATCATCTACACAAAGAAAACGGCAGAAAGTAAATGTCATTCTTTCCTCAGAGTAGCTGTAGAAGTACAGTCGCCCGACACAGGGATGACTGTCTGAAAGCGTTCTTATGCTGGCTGGGGCTCCTGAAGAAACTTGCAGGCCCGGACAAAACATTGAGAATGGGCTCGCAGGACAGTCGTCCTTAATAGAAGAGGTAAAAGAGGCTTTGTGGGGAAAACAGAAGTGATGCCTCAACTCCTTCTTCAAATTATTCTTCCTTCCATTTGGCATGATATCCTTCTTACCTCTACCTGGCCTGAGTTGACTGCGCTCCCTCCCAGGCCTGTGCTTTGCAGATGTTGTGAAACCTTGGCTGGAGTCATGAAGGTGGCTGGAAAGATCTTAGTGGTAAAAAGGAGGTTTCTTGAAGGTGTCAGCAGCTGCATGTTTGAAGCTGTTTTCAAGCCTGCTATTCTGAGGCATTACAAAGTAGAAAATGCTTGAGCTTTCACTGATTGCTGTTCTGAAAGCTAGCAGCCTCTGCAGAAGCTAGTTAAAAAGTTGTTCAGGGAGTCCTTTTGCTGGAATTGGCCTCTCCATTTGTGCTTTCATTTCTTGTTATCCTGCTGTGACCTAGTAGTGTTGGGAAAATGGGCTGGTTTACATGGAAGGCACTGCACTGAAAACTATGGGATGGGAATCATTTCATCTTCAGGTATTTAATCGTTAATTGTCTATAATTAGAATTGAAGTTTGCTTGCTGTCAGTGAGAAGTCAGCCCATGTAGGGAATGGGTCATCTCTTTCTAAGGTAGGTCACAAGGTGGCTGGTTTGAGTGGCCTTCTGGAAGGAGGTGGCTGTCTCTCTCCACTTCACTTTGCAGGGAATCTTGCTAGCCAGCTCAGTCGAAGACAGAGATGAAGGGATTGATAGTCATTGATCCTTATCCTAGCCTGACAGGACATATTTCTCAGCCATTTAAAAAGCCATATGACAAAGTAGAAAGTTATTGGTGGATTCTGAACCTTGGTATACAGCAAATAACTTTTTTGACTAATCTATGTGCCATTACCACTTTATTTCCCTTATGTAAAAGTCTCAATGGTGAATTCAGTGTGTAAACAGGCAGGCTCTTCTTGTGACTGCTTTTGTATTCCTCATTACAGATATGTGGCTGCCCGCTCTACTGGAAAGCACCTATGTTCAATGCTTCAGGAGGAGAAAGGACAGGATGTGTCTCTGTTCACTCTTTTGTATCTATGTGGAGAAAGTGAGTATAGCAAATGCAAAATTCCCTTTCTGGAAAAAGAGAACAGCCTGCCATAGAAGCCTCACTTTTTTTTTTTTTTGGTCTGGTTAGCACATAAAATATATTAACATGCTCCCTAGAAATAAGCCAGCCTTGCATACAATAACTGATAAATGTCAGTGGATATATTGGGATATATTTATCTGAGGCCTTACTGCTGCTACACCAGTGCACTGGGTGAGTGCCTTTTGGGAATGGGGAGAGGGGGCATGTGATAAAGTTACAGGACAGGAAGGAGGAATGTAAAATAAGGAAACATCATACAAGTGGATACTCTGGGAGCTTTAATAGTTATTACCTTCCTGAAGCACACTGTACAATAAATCTGTGGGATTTGACAGTCACTTCCACATACCATTGTCATGGCTTCTTTTTGAGAGCTCTGGAGATACCATGTTTGGAGTCAGAGGTGTGAGAAGGGACAGACTTGCTCTCTTGCCTAATCTTTTATCCCTCCAGGGTCATTCAGGCTTTAGTCTACTTTGGGAAACACCTGAACAATGTCTCTATCTCATATCCAGAGAGAGTTCTAACTTTTGACTTAATGGCTGCTCTTCAGATTCTTAAAGTAGCCTTTAACCCCGAGTTCCCAAAGTATTTCCTGCGATAATATTGTCAAAACAGCTTCTAGTTACCCTGGCAAAATTGCAAAAATGTTAGGGGGTGACTGTGTCAGTAAGTTCTCCTTGACACAGACAACATTTTTTCCTTCCTTAGGTTCCTCCAATTACTCCTAATTAATCCCTCATGTATGATACCACGTATTTTCACTCCTCTGACTTTCACATCCTTCAGATATTTGCAGACTGTGGTCATGCCCCTCTTCTGTATTCTTTTAACCACACCATTTCCAAGCCAGGTTTTGTGTGCTTTTCTCACTTTAATTGTTCATTTAGAGAAAGATTTCTTCGCCCCCTCTTCTTTCCCTCTGACAGTAGCAAATTTTTTTCTGTAAACATGATAGACAGAAATAAATGTAGTGTTCCTGGTAAAGTTAGACTACAGCTATCTGAACACAGCCATAATTTTCAAACAGTTATCCTTAATTGCTGAAGCCCATTTTTAAGCATCTTGCTAGCTGACCTGACTTTAAGTGCTCACTGATCTCATTTGAAGTCAGTAGGAGTTGCTGTGTATAGCATACTTCTGAAACTCAGATCTTTTAGTTTGTTGCTAAAACATTGCATCTTTGTGCCTGATTATTTTTTTTTAAAGCTAAAACATTAGCATGTTTTCTGCAGCTGATTTAGAATGTATCTGTTAATCGACAGCGTGATATGAGTGTGCAGCTAACAGGATTGCTTGTTAGCCACTAAATCCTTTTTTTTCTTTTTCTTTTTTACTGGGAGATACATTTTTAAAACCCTCTTTTTTTGTGAAGTCTGCCTTTGGTAAAGAATGATGAGTCCAGAATTAGCAGCGAGCCAGTTACAGTGTGATCTCTGCAGGAAAGCTGCAGGTGTTTCAGTACTGTGTTTCAGTATAAGTTCATACACTTTTGGGGGATGATGTGTGTAAATAATTAACAATGCATTTGTATTTTCACAGTTATTAAAGAATAGAGGGTAGCTTTCTAGGTGACTTCTTGTTTCCCTTATACGATATGAACAACTTAGTGTTTGATATATCCAAATACTCTCTTCTGTTACAGGTACTCAGCAGTGATTTGGTAAATGTCACAGAGTTTCCGTTTTTACGAGTAGTTCTGTTTGGAGTGAATTAAGTGATTGTGATACCTTTTACCAGGTATTAGAAGAAAGCAGAGACAAGAACGGGTGTCAGATATGAACTGTCAACCTAAGGAATGAATTTACATGCTTCTCTAAATCCTCGGTCGTACTAATTTTTACATTGGGCTGTTCTTCAGTGCACAGCAGCCAGTTGTGCCAGAATTAACAAGGGATGCTTTTTTCCCTTCTGGAGAGTGAATTGTTTCTGGTTGAAAATTTAGTCACTGTGGTCTGGTAATATCCTCAAATACTGAAATATAGTAAAGGATGAAACTGGAGAGCATGTCTCGTATGGCATCCCACTAGGTTGATCCTGTTGATTTCAAATGAGATCAGTGAGCGTGCAGGATTTTGAAAAGGCAGGTTGCTTATACTGTGGATGCTGTGGAATCCGAGTAAGAGTAAGCTTCAGTAAGAAACCTTGTTTACCCCAGCAGTATTAACATGAAAATAAAGCTCCACCGGGTGCAAGTATCTTGGTGCTGCTGAAAGGTATTGAAGAAAATGGGTGCTGGTAGTCTGAGGTCAACTTTGCATAACTCACGGTGTAGGTGTGCTGTGTAACATGTGATGAGGCACTTCATAATCCAGCTGTAGTTTGTGACTGTCCTGTAAAGCACAAAGTGGTTGGAGTAACTCTTCCTCTCTCTTGTAGAATCCTACGTAACTGCCATGACGATGCGTCCAGATTCACATACCTTTTAGCGAAGCCGAGCTGTGACTACCTGGAACAGGAGGACTTCATCCCGCTGCTTCAGGTACCTGCAACAGCTCAGCAGTGAACAGACAGGGAGAGAGCTATGTTTATTTTTTAACTTCTTTATTTTCATATCTTTAAGTGTTTACCAAGGGCACGCAGACCTTTGATTTAAAGAGCACCTGGGTGGGGTTTTTTTTGGAGTGAAGTAGAAATAAGCATTTTAAGTGGACTATTTTGCATAAGTGCCAACCATCTACGTATCTTCCTAAAGTCGCTCAGGATTGACAAAGCTTTATTTAGTCTCTTGCCTCTTGTTAGGGTTCATATTTATCAGTGCCTGGTAACCAGGCTGAAATTTGCCCTGTTTCTCTAGGTGGGTATTGGGAAAAATGCATGGCGCTGTTGCACACATAAAAGCTTATTGGAAAAGTTGTAAAAGTTGCTTGACAAGACAATTATAATTGAATTTGTCTAGCAAGACTACCAGATCACATGGAAATCTTTGCAAACAATTTTGCAGTTCCAGTTATTCTGTATGTGCCTCTAAACCTGCTAGTGCACAAGTCTCACTGCTCATTTATTATTTTTTTTCACTAATACTCAGGCTAAATCTGTACATCCTGACTTCATTGCTTTCTTTTTCTTTTATTCACATGTGATATTTTTAACAAAGCAAATTATCACATTCTTTAATTATTTGTGGCCATTTAGGCAGGCTCTAGACAGATTTAGGGTTTCTTTATAGTTTCTCTATAAACTAGGTCCATCTACTCCTCTGATCATCTGTTGACACTGTTTCTGAGCTTTTCCACGTATCTCTGGATTTCTCACAATGTATTGCCCTCTGTGCAAAACCTCTGTGGAGATGCTTTGTTGGGGAAAGATTTTTTTGTGTCTGCACTGGATGTTTCTGTGTCTCAACCAAAACTGGGATTATGATGGATAAATTTCCTTTTCATCTGCTCTCCACTGGGCACACTACCTTTCCTGGTTGATAGCAGCTCTGCCTTTTAGCTTCTCGGTGCAATCAAAGGCACGTACAATCTTGTTTGTCATTCAACCAGAGACTAGCAACATTACGGCAAATTACACCGTCATGTTAGACATCGAGTTAGAGTGGCCAAAATCCAGTCATGTAATGGCACTGTGTTTGCTCTATCCCTTTGTCATATCATGGTATAGACAAAGCAAATCTTTGAACACTACTTTGTTTTTTTTTCTTAGTAGAGAAGGAGTCAGACACATAGAAATTACACAAACATTGATTCATACAGGATCTGAGCTGATTCATTCAAGATCTGAGCAGTTTCTCCGTGAGTTTGGTCATGCATTTCTTGGCAGATTTGGCATCATGACCCAATGTCTGGCTTGCAAAAAGCTGATCTTGAGAAAGAGGCATCTCCACAGGTAGTTCAAGTAAATTTTGGAAAAACACCGATCGTACCTGTGTACATGCTGAGGCTCACAAGAGCTATCATTGTTGTGGAGGACATAAAAGGCAACTTTCTCAACCTTTCAAGGAATGTTTATTTCTGACAGCCAGCTCTAATAAATGTTAGTATCTTCAATGAATGGAGGAAAAAAAAATATTCTTGGAGAGGAGATAGTTGCATGGTCAACTAACTAATTTTTTGTCTCATTCAATGAAAATGAGTTTTCATCTATTCACTAACTCTCTTCCTTTGTTTTTCTGTCCTTAAGTAAATCAAAGTGGCCCAACAGGTGCGTATTGCCCAGAAAATGTATTCTGCTTACACTTCTAGAAGGCTCACTTTATCTGTAAAGAGATGTCATTTCAGTTTTATTGTTAATGCTGCAAATACACTTTGAAAGTAAGCACAAGTATTGGTTTGTAAACCGACTAACTTCTAAACATTAAAAGGAGAGGAAAGTTTATTTCATTTTTTTTGGTCCTGTCTTGCAGGATGTGGTGGAAACGCATCCTGGGCTGACGTTCCTGAAGGATGCTCCGGAGTTCCATTCCCGGTATATTACGACGGTAGGCTTGCTCCTTTGATCTCCTGTGACACTGCTTACCAACCCTGCCTTTATGAATCGTCACTGTTCGCATCAGCAGATCCTTCAGTTATTTCAAAAAATAAGTGGTTTTAATATTACTAGTAGCGAGTTATTTTAAGAACTACTTCCAAAGGAAAAATGAATCTGCCTGTATGTACAAGAGGTTATTCAAAAGGTTAATGATGATTCTTTCTGGTCTTAAGCAAATATATAAAAAATAATTTTTTGTCCTTTAATCCTGATGAAGGAAAATGAGAGGTCCTTCTTTGGTCTTTGAGAGCTGCTAAGTTGCCCCTAATTCTGCTGGGCTGCTGAGACATGGAAAGCCTTATGTTTGAAGATTTCTGTCACTTAGGCACAGCAAATCTGCGCTCGTTCCATGGTACAAAGCATCCATTGCACACAGGGGTCTCCTGTCCAATTCTCCTGCCTCTCGCTCTTGCCAGAAAGCCTGTCTAGTCTTTCTGACTCACTGAGCTTCTCTGACTTGTGTTTGTTACTGGGTTTTGTTCTGTAGCTTTGTTCCAACTTTGCAATCAGCAGTGCTTTACCTCAAGAAGTTCGTACTTTTTTAAGCCTTTAGCTTGTCTCGTGTTGGGTATGAATCTGGGTAGAAGGTATAAATGTTACAAGATTTTATCTCTGCAGCAGTAACAAATCCGAATAGTGACAGACCTGATGGGAGCTGTATCCCAACAGGGCTCAAGGGCTTAAAGTTTCTCCTGTTTGCTTGCCAGGGTCTGCATGGGGGCCAGCTGCACCACATACTGGCAGCTGGGAGACTACTGGCAGACACAGGATGGTTCCTTTCCTGCAAGGAGCAGGTGGCAGAAAGACACTGTTGCTCTGAGCAAAACCGGAACTGTCACACTAATGTTTTATGAAAATCTATAACAGGAATCAATTTTAAATGTTTAGATGCACTTGAACGTGACCATGAACATCGGTGTGTTACCAACATATTTAGTCCCCATGGAGCTAAACAACAGGTACCTACTCTAGCCAGTTACTATGCTTAAGGTGTAACGATGGCCAGGGAATTATGGAGGCACATGAATGGGTGAGTGTGGGAGGTGCCTGTGGCACATGTACCCTGGTATTTGGTGTTTGAAGTACACAGAGAGGTAAGAGCTGAAAGTCTGAAGGTCACACTAGCATCAGTTTCTGACTGCAGTATCAACCAGTTGTTCTTTGCCAGTGAGCAGGTCAAGATACAGTGTGTGGTTGTCCCAATGCTGGCTGTTGGATGGTGGCAAAGGCAGTTCTGTGCATCTGCCTTTCCAGGTTCCTCTGCTCAAGTCTCGTGCTGTTCCTGTATTTTTCAGGGTCTAAAGGAGGGGAATAAAGGCAAGAAACAAACATAGAGTAATCCCCCAAATGATCACCCTTGGTGTCCTGAAGCAACAATTGCTGCACTTTCTGCACTTCATCGGGGTGCAACGCATGTTCTGGTCTGAGCGACCAGCTGTGTGGAGCTGAGGTTCCACTTCAAGATAGCTGAAGTGCAGGTTGCTACCAAAAAGAGCAATAGCTTTTCCTTCCTCTCTCCTTTTCCACATCGTCCCTGTGCCTGTGTGACCACCATAAAGTGGTCACAGAACCGGACCCTTCATGACTACATGAAGCTCCTCTGTGCTTTTTAATTCTCCTTGAGGCTCCACCATGCTTTCCTACTTCGTGCTGAGCCTTTAGGCACCTGTACTCACAATAGTCTGACAGAGGTGGCTTTCTAGGCTTGCTCCCAGGCAGCCAGGAAACAGTGGTGCTTGTGGTTGAGGTGACTGGTGTGTATTGTCGAATCTCACAAAGCTGTGATGTCCTCACACTGGCATGATGATGCTCTTCTGGGTGTCTGTGCCGACAGACGGATTCCTTCTGAGCTCAGCGTGTTTGGCCTTGGCCAGATCACTGAGTTGGAGAAGAGTCAAGACCTCATCCTACAGAGCGTTGGGCCAAGTTTTTCCCATCTGGAGTGGCAGTACTTGGCCCACTGCAGCAGTGGCTCTCCTCTCTGACACCAGGAGTTCTGATTTCTCACATCTCCTTTCACAGACAGTTTGGCACTTCTCTCTTTATGTTACAAAATTCAGTATTTCCACCAGGAGGGAATGAAGGAAACAGCTTTGTCCTTGGATTTTGAGACTACTTGGATCCTTTTGATCCCCTCAAGGTAGAGTGCCTTATACCTACTTACAGTGACAATGCTATATTTGCTGCCAGTGCAAGAATCACATTTTATTTTTGTGTTACAGATGAGGGCCATAAGGAGACACTGGCTTATGTGTTCATTGCTGGATGCAGCATCACTTGGTTGAAACCACCTGGAGATGAGCTAACAGTCTAGTATGGGTAAGATGGGTAGTTTCAGGCGTTTTTTGCTACCTCTTCACCTTTTAGAGATGCCTTTTGGATACAATAGGCTGTAATTTAACCTGCATTAGTATCTGTGAGCTGTTGTATTGAACTACGTGTGTTTCTTTCAACAGAGACTGACTTCTGAAGGTGATGAAGACGATGCAGAATATTACGTGGCATTTATTGTAAAAGCTTTTAAAATGTGACTTCTCCCAGAATATTCAAACAAGGCTCTGAGTGAGCACTGCATGCTGTTGTTGAAAAGCTGAGTCAACTAAAAACAACTTGGCAAAACACGTTGCTTGTTGAAAAATGCTACAGCTTATGCAGTATTACCAATGTGAATGTGTAAGGGGAAGGTGGCCTGTGGGGTTTAATAAAGTTTTGTGGGTGTTTCCAGAAATGATATTGCTTTTGTTCTTCCATGGGAAGATTGGGGAAGGGTCTAGAACAGACCCAGCAATGGTTTGGGTCCTGGAGGTAGATTACATGAGGATAATGGGCAAATAGGAAGGGGCTCCCCCTTTCAAAGGCCTGTGTACTGAATTTGGAATAAATAATCTTCCATGCTGGGAAAAATGAAGCCAGTTACGGCTTTCAGTAAGGCATAACTGACAAGAGAGGCTCGAATGCTGCAAATCCTCTCAGGCTGTGGAATTATGTTCTAGGATGTTTCCCAAATGCTTTTTTTGACAGCTTGGTTTTCACAACCTGGAAAAGAGAGAGGGAAGTATTGACACTTTATACTGATATATACACTGTGTACTATCCGTTGAAACTGGACCATTATTTGAATAATAAAGCCTCCAGTGAGTGACTGGACGTGGTAAAAGAGCTGAAAAAAGATGTCATTTTACCTCTGAATGCCTTATTTTTACAGCTAGGTGAGGAGAGAGCAGATGGAACATCTTTATCAATGTGGTCTGATAGAGAACAGCTTCTTGTGTGTCACAAACATGGGTGTATTTTGTTGTCTTTTATTACCCTGCAGGCAGAGGAAAAGATGATGATTGCTGGTTAGGGATCCTTTTTCTGATTCTTGGGATTGTTGTTTTTGAATCCTTGGTACGGTGTGAAAATCCTGTATCTTTAAGAATTGCTACGGAGTTGACAGGTGGGATAATGGGTTATGTATGAGGTAAGACCAACTTCAGGCTCTGAGCTGTTGTGCAATCTGGAAGCAAAGGCCAAACGAAGTCCAAAAATAGTCCAGAATGGCAGTGGCTGCCAGAGGCATTAAAGAAGAAACAAACATACGGCTTTTTCATTGTGCTTAAGACCAGAGAAAATCATTGTGATGACCTAGTCTGACCTCTCGCATTACATAGGCCATAGAACATTGCTCAGTGATTGCTGTAGTTAGGACAGATCTGTTGTTTGGTTGGTTTTAATGGAATTAACACCCAGCTTTAGAAGGACATCCATCTTTGAAGTCTGGATAAAGAGTCTGCAGTGTTTCTTTGGGAGTTGTCCCAGTGGTTAATCAATGGCGGTGTGGAAGAAGCGTGGATTTCAGCTTCAAGTTACATACTTATTGAGAGATGAAAAAAGTCCTCCCGCTGTCCCACATGGCCCCACGTAGGCTTTTAAGGACCAGAATAGCTACCAATAGGTGTCTTGTTCACCTAAGTAGAATACATTAGTTATCTCCCTTCAGAATACACTTTGAGTCCTCAAATCATTCTTGGTGCTCTCAAAATTACTTGTGCTCGTCAGCATTTACTGTCTCACTAATCTGTGTATTCCAAAGCAGACTCAAAGATCTTATACTTGCTTCCAGATTTGTTCTGGAGAGGAAACAGTGCTTGCGTGACTGAGTCAAAGTATAGCCCTTAAATGGTGATTGCCCACTCAAAGCTACTTCTAGCTAAGAAACAAACCTACCCCATTTAATTTGTTAACCAGATTGATCCCTATAATGTCCACGTTGTTGTGTTAAGTTAATTTTTGAGTTGGAATAGCATGCGCTATTCAGGTTTACCAAAATTCTAGGATAATATGTCAGCATGGTGTCAGAGACATCAAAGGTGTGTTTGTATTAGGTTTGATCGACAAGAATTCTATTCCATAGATTTAAGTGCTGATAGTCAAAT
The DNA here is from genome assembly GCA_013400135.1 of Rhinoptilus africanus. Taxonomy (NCBI): domain Eukaryota; kingdom Metazoa; phylum Chordata; class Aves; order Charadriiformes; family Glareolidae; genus Rhinoptilus; species Rhinoptilus africanus. Next base: position 291,714 of record VXBO01007847.1, on the reverse strand, counting down.
TAATTCTATTTCTAATTTCTCTTGTTGAAGATGTTTGTTATTGTTTCCCATGTTGAGTTTATTCTTGCATGTGCTTGATTACACACTTGCATTTTCCCCACTTTGTAATGATATTTGACAAGTTAAACAGCAGCAGCCCCGCGAAGGGTTCAGTTTGCTTTTTAGGTCCTTGGGAGTGCACTCGGTCTCTGCTGTGAACTCTTTCTCTTGGGTTCTCGCCAGTCTGTGCATTCCCCCCATGCTTTTTACTCACTTTCACCAGAGGCAGATCAGTAAAGGAAGCAAATGAGGTTAACACCTACCTAAGATGAATGCAGGCAGATAACTTCTATTGCCCACTTTCGGTGGGGCCACCGAGATAATGAGGCATTGTTACAGGCACAATAGGTCAGACATCAATTGTGGCTTTCATTTACAAGTCCCGTTTCCTCTTCAAAAGTCCTGATATTTCTTTATTTTATTTTTTCTGATGCAGAACACTATGTCAAGTGAGGTCCATGCAAGCTACAGTGCCTAAAACCTGAAAAACTCAGTTTCAAAGTGATTCATTGGCACTTTGAGCACATTCCCTGACATAAATAATGCATCTGTACGCTCAAAGTTGTGAATTAAGAGCAGTGAAAATATTTGCAGAGTGGAAATGGATAATACTGTTTCAGAAACTGTCTTGTTACTTTTAGATAGCACTGTAAGTTAAGGAGAGTAGTGTCTGCAAAAACGATCACAGAACAGTTTTTGAAAAGAAGCCCCCTTGGGATGAGTGAATAAACAAAATAAAGTTACTGCATTTAAACTCCCAAACTGGTATTTCAGGAGTTGATTTCAAGAGCACTGTTCATGTGTTGCAGGTTATACAGAGAATATTCTACACAGTCAATCGATCCTGGTCGGGGAAGATCACTTTAACAGAGCTGAGGAAAAGCAACTTCTTGCAAGTATGTTGGTTTCTGCCTGAATGAGAGACAGACGCCTCGTGCCTTTGTTCCTGTAGCTGTGTTCTGTATAGCGAGGGAGGCCAAACACTCGGTGCCAGGAGAGTGCTGGAGCTAGTGGAGGAGTTGTGTCTGAGTTGGGATGGGAGAAGAGCAGGGCCTGGAGCAGCTGGGAGTGCACTGACAGAAGGTGAGGGGCGACTGTGCAGCCACCACTCTGAAGCTGCATCAGGCAGATTTCCAAAGAGGAAGGGCAGCAAGATACAGCAGTGCACCTACGTTAAGTGGCTCCGTGAGCAGCCAAGAATAGCTGCTGGATTGCCTACGCTACGGGCTGGGTAGGATGGCCAATTTCCTGACTCCCAACCGGCACTCAGCCCGCTGATGGTGTGTCAGGCGTGCTGTGCTGTGCGATTGCCAGACCGGGCATCTCAAGAGCTGATTTCCACTTCTGCAGCAGACTTCTTCAGAAAAGGTTAATGAATGAAGCTTAATTCTTGATAGGATCCCTGCAACATATCCTTACGGTTTCAGGTTTGGATCTCTGTACTCTGTATATTTTGCCCAGAAGAGCACCAGGTTAAAGCTGTCTTTGGCTACTCAATTCCAGCCCAACATAAAAAGCCAGACAGCCTTTAGGCTGAAAGGTGAAGCGCTTAGCTAAAGCGGTGAGACTTCCCTACTGCATCCTGGTCTCCCTTCCAGATGTAGTGTGCTGCCTTCCTCAAAAGCCTCAAGCATGAGTTCATGTTCTTCCTCCTTGCAGGCATCTTCTGTGCCTCATCACATCAGCTAATGAAAAAATCAGTGTTCCCTTGGATTGTCTCATGCCAGTCCCCTCCCTCTGATCCCAGTTCCTCCCAAACCTCTGTTGTAAACAAATCATCCCAATTTATCCTGCATCTTTATTCACTCATTTTCTCCCTTTTTACCCACTTCCTCTTTCCTCCTTGCATATCTACTTTGCCTTTCATCTCCTGCAGCAAGGAAGTTCAGCTCTGGGACCATAATTTTGCTTGGGCAGCTCTTTGCTGTATGTTTAAATGGCACATTTTGGCATGAGCTATAAAAGAAAAAATTAGTTATTGAAAAACCTCCCGAAGTGATTATCATCTGAAAAGAAATGGGAAAGACCCACAAAGAGTGTGAAGAGGCTAGCGAGTGATTGGTCAGAGGTTTTTAGACTTGAGCGTCAGCAAGTCAAAGTGGTGGAGGTCTGGCGGGGCCTTCCTGTTGTCCCTGCTTGAGATGCGGCTGAACCTGGTGGACAGCAGGACGCGAGAATTTTGTTGAGACTCAGTTGGGTTCCTTTGAAGTGGAAATGACTGAAAGTTGATGTTGAACTATCAGTGCCTACATATAGCACAGCATCTGTTTTTATGGTTTTGGATAGAAGGGCCGCTAAGCCTGCCTAGCTAGAGACACAACTGCTTGGGGCCACTCTAAGGCTGTGTTTCACCTCCTCCCTTCTGAGGGGTTGAGAGGGTAGGGGAGGACAGACCTCATTGAGTCTGTTAGCTTTTTCCCATTCCTGCAGCCACGATTTATTGGTCTGGAAAGGCTATCTGGTGTCCAGTGGCCTCAACACTGGAGAAAGGCAAGCAGGGAGGTGGCAGTGGTGAACATGCCGTACCCTTCTGTCAGTGGGAAGTCTGAGTGGAGGGAAGGACAGAGGGAATGAAGCAACGACATTGTCACTAAATGTTTGGTAACAAGACGTTAACAGATGTCATGGTTGGAAATCTGTCTAAGCCCTCCCAGTTAAACCAGACTAATTCCTCTCAGCGACAGCCCAGGAATATCAGTGTGATTGCTTTGATCTGCTTGGGACCCATCCCTCCTTCCCCAGTCCAGGCGTGAATCTGGAGCAAGACTTGGTTTTTCCCCTTGGGAGCCAGGCAAGGATGTGTCATGTGTAAAGATTGATCTCAATTCCTGTGGAAAACTGTGGACTTGCTGTTGTAGATGGCTCTAACAGTCTCTGGTGCAGGTCAGACATGTTTCACAAATAATGGATCCCAGCTGAGACAGCAGTTGTGTTCTTGTTTCTCTGCCTCACTCTTTGCTATAGCTGAAAATTATCAGAAATTGTTCACAGGAGTGGCAGAAATATTGTGCGTACATTTGCTAACTAGGATAGCTAAGCCAGATGGTCTTTGAGTGCCTGTTAAGGAATGCAGCAACAAATGTCCAGGGAGAGAGGCTGCATTTTGGATTAGCTCTCAGAGTTGTGTTCACCCAGCTTCCACGGAGGCTGGAGGACTTCATATGCTGAGCTGCCTCTTTGTCTAGTTTAACTTCCCACTTTATTTGTACTCTTTCAGACTCTTGCTCTCTTGGAAGAAGAGGATGACATAAATCAGATCACGGATTATTTCTCCTATGAGCACTTCTATGTCATATACTGTAAATTCTGGGAGCTGGACACTGACCATGATCTTTACATCAGCCAGAAGGATCTGGCTAGGTACAGTGATCAAGGTATGCTGCCTGAAGCTCTGGTGGGACAATGGGGATTGATAAAAATAGAAAGTTCCCACTAAAGAGTAAAGCCTAGCTATAATTTGGTTAATTTGATGCCTGAAAAAAAAAAAAAAAAAGCTGTTGAGTTTCTCATTCACCAGCACCCCCAAGTGTTGGTGAATCCACAGAGGGCTAGAAAATCTAAAGCTCTGTATGCGTTGTGCTAGATGGAGGCACTCATGTGAGCTGTTTTTTGGATTATCCCTGTTCTGAGAGCATGATGTGCCCCTGTGTGTACCTGTTAGGACTCATGATGTAATGTCTCGGACAAGAGCTTGAGATACTGATGAGTGTGTTTAATCCTGAAGACAAAACCTTCTTGGATTCTTCCATGTGGTTGCTGCACTTTTTGGGAAAGTAGGTCTGGGACAGAGAGGCAGATTTGGGGAAATGGGATGTTTGGACGTAACGCATGACTGGAGGTGGCAGGAAAGGTGAAGCGTGTGGTAGGGTGTTGTAGTGTGTAGGGCTACAGGGATCTGGAAGTGTGACAAGTTGCCAGGCATTGCTGGAGCTCTGAGGATGGCGTCGATGTTTTGTAGGAGCCAAGATCCTGAAGCGCTGAAGTAAGAAAGGAGGAAAGGGATGACAATGCTGTAGGGGTGGGTGTGTGTCGACGGTGTGGTGGCCCATGTGTTCTGAGTGCGGGTGTTTATGGGAAGGCTGTGAAGGTTCTGGCTGAGTGCGGCAGTCACAGGGGTCAGGGGGATTGATAATAGAGCTGGATGGGTGTGAGGATGGAGGAGTGTCTGACTTGGAACAGATGATAATGGGACACTTGGTCCCTGCTGGGAGGCTTGAGTGTGGGGATGGAGTACTTGTTGCACAGGAGGCTTGAGAGCACTGGGTGCTGGGGAGCCAAAGACAGAAGGGGTGCTGTGGGTGAAGGGGAGAAGCTGCGGTGCAGTGGTACAGCAGCCCATCAGCACTATGCCAGGGGGATTTGAGGGGTGGTGCAGGTTGGGTCTGCCTGGCTGGTGTGTCAGAAGTGTGCCAGGACTGCAGAAGTGATGGAGAACACGTAGAAGGAGCTAAGGTGGGGGTCTAAGGGAAGCATGTCAGCAGTTTGGGAGGCTGAGGTCAGCGTGCAAGACTGGTACTTGCTGCTTGTCTAGTGTGTCGCTGCCATAACAATCTATACCGCACGTCCTGGCTGGCAAAGCCCCTCTCACTCACCTAAAACGATGCTTGTTTTTCATTGTCCTTCCCTGCAGCAGGATTGCCACTTGCCACAGAGCTCGTGCTCCGCTAAGCAGTGTTTTGTAGGGATTTGATGTGTGGTTTTTGCTTGATAACTGAACTTCTTTTGCAATACACATTGAAATAGTGTTCTCCTATCAGCAGGATTTGCAAATGCTACTGCAGCAAAGCAGGAGTAACACTGCCCATGTCCAGGAATCCAGATAACACTGTTGCCATATTTGGGGGGAAATAGGGTGTTCGGGAGGATACAAAGGCAGACACGCTGGGAGCATTTTACAAGATGCCGCTAAAGAGAGACAGTAAAGTGGTTAGGCAATGCAGACAGAGCATTCTTTTAGCAATGCGAAATGGCTTTGTGTGGATTCAGCATAAGCAACTAATTGTAATTATTCCTGTGACCTGTAGCTTCATTTTCTCCATGTTTTCTTTGTTTCCAGCTTTATCAAACAGGATTATTGAGCGAATATTCAGCGGTGCTGTGGTGAGGTGAGGAATAGCATACTGGTTGGGGATAGGAGTGAAGGGAATTTCTGTGAGGCTGATTAGAAATGCAAGATACTCTCAGAAATCCCCACTGATCAGAATGCTTTCCAACATGGTGCTCCAGTTGGAGCTGCCTGAAAACGGAGTGAGACTTCTGGGTATCTTAAGAAAACAAATCAAAAAATCCCATAGGATGACCACCTATAGACCTCAGTGTAGAACAATCTGGGCATAACCAGAGGAAACATGCAGTCACTCTGTGTTTGTGCCCCGCAGTGGCACAGGGGTAACTGGAGAGCACTGCTTTAAAGCATCTGAAAAGTAAACCAGCCCAGCAGTTGCTGTGGGAGGGGATATGGTAGATGAGCCTCAGCCCTGCAGTGACAGCAAGGCAGCAATGGCGGTGCCTGGGGGGAAGCACACGAGGACTGGTGCTGCGGAGCGTGGGGAGTACAGGCTAAATGGGTGACAATACTCCATTTTCTCCCAGCAGTGATTTGGGGCTTTTGAAAAATATGTTTGATAACATTCTGCGTATTCAGGAGCCTGGTGATTTGGTTTTGTTTTTTTTCTTCATGTGTCTTACAGAGGCAATGAAGTTCAAAAGGAAGGCCGCATGAGTTATGCTGATTTTGTGTGGCTCCTGATTTCAGAGGAAGACAAAAGGAGTGCTACAAGGTCCGAGTGATTTCTGCGTATTAAGATGAGCAGATAAGATTATAGAAACTTCTGTGACCTACCACTTTCTACAGAAGGCAGCAGCTTGGGTTCCAGTGATCATTAAGAAGAAGGCAACTTACTGTCAACATTTGGTCAAATCATTTGCCCTTCTTGAGGAATTGTATAGAAGCGGAGTTTTCTTAAAATGTTAAATATCTTGGTCGTCATCAATCCCTTTGGTCACCCCGTGCTATGAAGCGTTGGCTCTGGTGATAAACCCATGAGCTGTTTGCAGCCGATCAGCATGTTCCCTTCATTCATGTACTAAGTGCATAGGAGGGGTTTGTAGGGAAACTTCACCCTGTCGCTTCATAAAACTTGCCTGTGTGTTTGGTTTGTACATCCAGTGGGAGACTAGTATGCAGAACTGAACTAGATCTGCATGTGATTATTAGGGCAACGAATCTGACGAGTAAAAATGAGAAGAAGAATTCATAAATGCAGGGTTGGACTATGCAGAGGGGAAGAGGGATTGTAGAGTGCAACTGCCTGAAAGCATTGCCTTCTGTCTAAAGGAGCAGAGGAAATAAGTGCATCCTGTGCCTGCCTCATCACTCACCAGGGTTGCTCAGCGATAGCCAGTGTCCTGCGTTCAGAGTTGGTTGTATTTGGCCAACTTTTGCTGCTGAATCAGACAGGGACACCCTAACCTATGTGAGCCACTTGAGCTGCAGCACAGTGGATGGTAGCTACAGCTACCAGGTGAAACAGGTCATGAGTGTGGCTGTTCTCACAAGCCACTTAGGAGACTGAGAGGTTGGCCTGTGCCCTGATGCTTCCCGATGGGTATTTTCATCCCTGTTTTTGTGCCAGCCTTTGGGCAGAAGAGCGTTAAGAGGATGGGGGAAGGGGAATGTGCATTGCTGCAACCTCTGCTGTATGGATTTCCTAGTGCAGTGCTGTGCTTTCACTACTCCTGTCTCTCTTTCCTAGCATTGAGTACTGGTTTCGGTGCATGGACCTGGATGGGGATGGAGTGCTCTCCATGTATGAACTGGAGTACTTTTATGAGGAGCAATGTGAGCGGATGGAAGTGATGGGCATAGAACCGCTGCCATTTCATGACTTGCTGTGTCAGATGCTTGATCTCGTTAAGCCAGAGAGGGAAGGTAAGTCCTGTTTAGCGGGAGTTTCCATCCTCTTTGATCTGTGGTGGATTGAGAAAGTAACGTCACTGTGAAACCCACCTATAGGTAGAGCCTTGTGTTGGAGTCACAGGGCTGAAATTACTGTACAAGGTCAAAGTCTGAGCAGTGGCTGTCGTGCCACAATGTTATACATCAGGAGGTTTGAAATACTAAAACAAGAGACCTTGTGAATTGACTTGCTGGAACTGGAGCAAAAAGTCTTGTCTATTCCAGCTGTGAGATGTGCTGACGGTCTAGATTATGAAACCGGACCATCCCCATTCACCTTCTTTCACATTTCACGTGAATGTGAAATACCTCCGTATGCATGTAAGATTTAAGCCTAATAAGTGAACCTATTTATTGAATAATGTTAAAATCCTTGACTGACTTGGGAAGAAATTTTGTAATATTGTAATTTGTAATATTGGTGTGATAATTGAAACTTTGATAAGACTGATAAGGAACGGGTCCAGTCTCTCACTAAGAAAGAACTCAGTAGCAAAATAATGTGAGGTTTTTTTTCCTGTAGGAAGAGTAACCCTGCGAGACCTGAAGAGGTGCAGAATGGCTCACGTGTTCTACAACACCTTCTTCAATTTAGAGAAATATCTGGACAATGAACAGAGAGATCCCTTTGCCATGCAAAAGGTATAAATCACCTTTATTTCTAAATACATGCCTTCTTAAACCCATCTTTGGGATGCTACTGGATGTAGGGAAAATCCAACTGAATATAAGAAAACTTTTTTCACAAGTAGGCCAGTCAAACACCAGAACAGGTTGCCCAGAGAGGTTGTGCAGCTTCTGTTCTTGGACGATTTCAGGACATGACTGGACAAAGCCTTGAGGAAACCTGACTTCATAGCAAACTCTGATTTGAGCAGAGACTGGGACTGGAGGCCTCCTGTGTCTCTTCCAACCCAAGCTGTACTGCTGTTCTGTGATTCGGTTGCCATCACTGATGCTATTACACCAGCACTGGCAGTGCAGCGTGTGATTCTAGAGAGAAAGCCCGGAGCCTGCTGAGTCGCACGGATTCGGCAGGCTGAAAGAGTGCCGCTCAGCTGCGCTAGAAGGAAACCTGGTTCGGTCAGTTTGGAAAGTAGTTGTGAGATTCAGAACTTGCGATCCCATTTGTCTCCTCCTGTCCCCTACACAGCTGCAGTCATAAATAAGTAGGCTAAACGTGAAGGTTTATTAAATATCCAGGTTGGAGTCTGATCCTTAAAACAGCACTAGCAATTTTCCCATAGCCTAAACAGAGCCAAAGAGACAGACCTCCTCCACAACACAGGGGCTGAGGCAGATGAGATGCCAGCTCCATGATCAGGTCACGTGTGGAAGACTAGATGGAAGGTCTGGATGTTGCAGATTGTGCCTGGCTGTCAGCCTGGCACACCTCGTCCTCTCTTCCCAAGCAGAGGAAACACAGGAGGAGATTGTGGCTTTTGTGTTCTGCAGTTGTTGCTCGCCACTTACTGTGGGCTGGTCAGAGACTTGAGTTTTGTCAGCTGTTGGTGTAAAGGCCCTCACCTTTGGCTCCCCTTGTATATCCAGTGAAACCAGATGTGACTACAGTTTAAAGACTATCTCCCAGAAGCCTCTTAATCTGGTCAAATACAGTAAAGTGGAGGGGATGCCAAAACCAACTCCAGTTCCCTTCCCAGCTGTGTTCCCACATAACCTCTAAGAGGAACCTTGTGGTTCCATGATTCAAGGCTTAAATATAACCAGAACCACCCTATTTTTTGTTTGTTTGTTTGTTTAAACTGGATCATCGTAAAAGCAGTCAAGCGAGGCCATGGGGAATAACTTGTTTCCCCCATCTTATAGTAAATGGCAGAGGGCCAAATGTTTATAAGGATATTATTCTGTAACCTTCTTTCAAACTTGCCCCAACTTAGCAAACTGTGAAGAGTTCCTCAAAAGGTCAGTTACAATTAACATCTAATTAAAGATTTTAAATCACTAAGTTCTTTAACCAATTACAAAGTGCACAGATGCAGGGCTTGCTGAGCTAGAGCAAAGAAAATGCACAGTTATTAATGTTCAGCACTTCTGAAATGAAGCAGGCTCAGTTTGTTGGCAGCTCAGGTCACCCACTGAGCTTTATAGACTAAGGAATATATTTTTTCATAGTTATTTATGTGCAGATGTTAAAATAGTTTAAGATAATTATGTATCAGTTAAGGCGATTGCAATTTTTGACTAGCTGTTTCTGTGTAGTTGCTTGCTATTCCTACAGTTGCCATCTCACTTGTTTAGACCTATTGTAAACAGTTGTTGAGAGGTGCAGACATAGTGTGCTTGACTGTCCGATCTCTTTAGGACGTTGAAAACGATGGCCCTGAACCCTCTGACTGGGACAGATACGCTGCCGAAGAGTACGAGATTCTTGTGGCTGAGGAGTCTGGGAACGAACAGTTACAAGAAGGGTAAGCGTGGGCATCGCTCTGCTGTGCCAACAGTTTGGCTCCGGCTGGGGTTTAGTAGGACACCACTCTTGACAGAGGTAGTGGATTTATCATTGGGACTCAACACTGGAGCACGTGAAATGTGAAACAGTTGCTCCAAAAGGCACTATTGGTGTATTTGTCAACAATAGGCTGCTTTGTGGGCAGCTACACACGCTGCAGTAATGAAGATAGCTGGGAAAAAGGACAAAGCCTTTTGCTTTTGGCAACCATACAAAAAAGGAGATCAAATGACTTTTGCTAGTTTTGGCCATGTGTTCACCATGTCACACTGCCGTGGATGAGAAGCTGGAGCTCTGTTCCATTTATTATACCTAGCAGAGACTTTCTTCAGTCAAATAATCTTACTTTTTGTCAAACTTTATGCCTGTTAGTCTGTGTTCTTCATAAGCTGTCTTTCAGTGTTTTCATTCATTTACTAAGTTTATTGAGACTTTTTCTTTAAAACACTGTTTGTTTCTGCAATACCTACGTTCATTTTTGCAGCCTTCTATAAAATTGTGGACAGACACTCCACTTAGAGTGACATCCTTAGAGCCAATGAATTTAGGCAGAGCAGTTGCCCTGGAACCTCTCTGTGTGCAGAGGCTCCTACTGGAGACTCAGTATTATTATCTTTTAGATTTGTGTCTGTGTTAGTATCTTCTCGAGAGTATTTCTCTGAAAGTCTCCAGGTTTATATAACAAATGTCCAAAGGACGCTTATCCCATCTTAATCTTGCACGATTCAGGATTTCATTCATTCTTGAACAGTATTTGTAGAGCCATTAGAGTACTGAGAAGATTGACTGATTTTCCAAACTTCCCACAGTGGAACCCGCTTGGGATAACAGTAGCACCTACTAATTAGCCGCAGTGATTTGCAAAGCTATTGAGAGCTATGTTTCCCTCTCTCCCTGTGATGTGCATCCAAACAGCTATGGGCTGTTCCCTCATCTCTGTTGCGCTGCCTTGCCTTTTTGTGGCCTTCACAATGGAAGTTGAGGTAACACAGGATGGAAGATAGAATTGCTGTGTTCCCTGCAGCTGCTTTGCAACACCTGTGTCCTCAGCAGAAAGAAGAAATAGGAGTCTGCCGTAAAAGCTTTGCAGGACCACGAATCCCCAAACTCACCAAAACCAGAGGAGAAGTGGCAGGTGATGTCAGATTTTTGAAGTCTGTCTGAAACAGCTCTGTGTCTTCCTGTAAAGAGCATGTCAGCAACCTTGCTGCTTGCATTTAAGAGCCCCTGAAAAGCTCTGTAGCCATGGCAGCAGGATTAGATCTCATTTGTGGAGCATAGCAACAGACCATGCAGGAAAAAAGGAAGGGAAAAAGAAAAACAAAGAGCTGGATGCCCAGACAAATGCCAGAAACAGGCATTGAGTATTTGCACATACATTATTTCTGCTGTCCTTTGAGGATGACAGGAACAGGGATTGGGGACAAAACCAAGACAGTTTATGAGATATGGGAAGATTTTTGGCTGTTAGCTGGCAGAATCTGAAATCTGGTATTTGTCGTATTAATACATGTGAAAATAAGCGTCACTGACCGATCACAGATGAATTGGTAAGTGTGTACCACGTTGGTGACTTAGCCCTGTCCATAGTGTCTCTGGGAGGTTTCTGAAAGCCGTCAGTTCCTGGCTGGCTGCAGGCTGGCCCCCGAGAGAGCGCTGCTACCTGGAAGAGGAATCTCATCAAGACATAGTGGATACTCAGAGTGACTTCAAGGGTGCTGTGACTCTGTTGAGAGCTACAGTCACCAAAAATAAGATAAGAGAAAGGTGCTGTCTTGCTCAAGACAACAGTGAAGCATCATGTTTCACTGGAAGCTTTAAGCTGATCAGAACGGTTTCTCAGCCATGCTCTGCTTTGTGCATCCGTGTATGAGATTCAACAAAGAGTCCATTCCCTGGTGAATGTATGCTCACATTCTCATTTGAAGGCAGAACCAGTAGTTGAATCTGACCAACACAAGCTCTTAACACATATATAACATTGTTTTTGCAGAAATGCTTTCCCACAGACCAGGCTATGGCCTGCCTGGCAGAAGTGGGCACCACTTAGTTCGCTGTTCCAGAAACCAGTTTCAGCCAGCTGATGTACATGGAAGCCACAGTTGCCTTTCTGGAAAGAGATCTTTCTTCAGAGGAAGGGAAATAAGGAGGGAGAGGCCATATTTTATCAGCTGCTGATGGGGAAGAAACCCCTTCACCTGAGCAGCAAGGAGCGAGGGCACAATGCAGAGCAGTCCTGCCTGGAGTCAGATAGGTGGGACAAAGACACAGGATCAGATGATGTTGGTTTAAGCAGTTTAGACCATTTTTGTTGTCTCCCTCAAGTCAGCCACTGGCTCAGTTGCTCACTTTGATGAATGCAGCAGCACAAGGATGGGAAAGGGGGAAGAAGTACATCGCTGAACCACCCAGTGAGAAAATGTCTTTCCCAGAAGGAAGGACAAAAAACTTCCAGAGTAATTTGCCTTCACTGAACGAACTAGAATTGCTGTGGTTGAGTCTTGAGGAATGAGTGTTTAATCTACTGTGAGCCCATATGTGTATTTATGGGACTCTGAAGTTTTGCAACTGGCCTGGAAGGAGAGACGGTGATTAGTGCTAATCTCCTGGAAAAGCTGTCCCTTGGATGCTTCCTAGCCATAAGGGTAGAAAGCATCTTTTCCAAACTGGGAACTTAAGGCTTCCAAGGTGGGAACTGTTGAGCCTTAAGAGGCAAAAAAGTGAAGTGGAGAAGTAACTCACATGGGAAAAGACAACAGGAAGCCCCTTTTGTAGAAGACATGAGCAGGTGTAGGCCAGAAGCAAAAGGCACTGGAAAAAAATTATAATGGAGCTCTGTACTTCTTTGCATCTGTGTATGCATAATGAGAACAGTTATTGGTGTGGGATCCAGACCATTGTTCCCCTTCTCCCACTTATGCAAGGATCCAGAAGGTGGCAGAATTACTCAGCAGGTGCTTTCGTTTCTGGAAGAGAAGATAAAAATATCCCAGAAGATCTCTCCGCTGTTTGTCTCTTCTTCAGATAGGGACCACAGACTATAGCATAGAATCTTCCCTGCAGCAGGACACACACACTGACAGGCTCTCAAGGATTTGCTGTGCCTGCATATGGGTTAGTGAAGGGAAAAACAGCGCAGGCAGTGGTAGACGGTTCTTTCTTGGCACCATCCATGCTGGGGTATCAAAGGAGTTAACCTTTTTGCAGCACAGTTTATCAGCGAACAAACTGGAGCTGTTCCTGTGCCTACCATTGGAACGTCTGCTGCGACATTCCCTTCATAAGCAGCATTGCTTTCAGAACAAAAGGAAGAATTTTAATTTCTTGGGAGCCCTGAGAAGCTAACCTGTAGCGTGCTGAGACTGAAGGGATAACATCTTAAAAAGACTGTTTCTGAGGAACAGGAATGGGATGAGAGCCCCAGAGCGCTCTCCTCTGCTGCAGAGCACAGAAGCCAACTGGCCCAAACTAGCTCGAGCTGAGAATCCGCAGCCAAACCACCCCAGGCCATAAATGCTGAGACCTGGATATTAAACTTCAAACCAAGTGAGAGAGGAACATGACAGCATGGCCACAATTGTTCTGTGGGTGTCAAAACATACCCTAATCCAGAAGATCCTCTGTAAACCAGGTGTTTCCGAGCAAGTCTGAACAAGCCAAATCTCCTCTAGGGCTGGATGACTATTTCTACACTGAACTGTTAAGGCTACTGTGGGCTTCTGACAATTGTTACTAAAACGAGATTCGGATTTTATAATGCTGAACACCAAGGAAAAATTGTTTCGGAACTTACAAATGAGGATGGATGGGGGGAGCACAACGTCATGTCAGCTCACAGAATACTGGTTTCGGCCCTTCTTTTGATGCCTTATTGGTATCTTCCTCGAGGCTAACACCGTGCATGCTACTGCATTTTAGCCAGATGCTTTAGTAGCCACTGAAATAATTTACCTGAAAAAGCTCTCACCAAAGTACGGCTTCTAAAGACATACCTTTTATCTTTGCAGATCATTTGAAGAAGACTATGACACGGATGAAGTCTTACCTCCCTCTGAAACTGGAGACAAGTCAGATAAACTAGTTGTTATCTCAGATCTCTCAGCATAGAGAAATGGAAGACGTTTAATCAATACCTTTCAAACTGGATAGCGTTCAGTCCCAAGACACTTAGGGATTTTTCTGAAATCCGTCATTGGAGCAATGTGCTTTATTTTGTACACTGTAACTTGAGAACCCTTTTTCTCTTCCTGTGTAATTGCAATAAGGTGATTTCTATAAAAAGGCTTTTTACAATGTGTTATCGTGCACGCTCATTAAAAATGGTGATTGCACCTTGTTTTGTTTATATATAAATCCTGTTATGTCCCCAGATGTGCAATAAATGCCAGCATCTAATGATTAACAGTAGCAACTGCATGTGACATCTACAGCGGTCCTTTCTCTCTCGGTTCAGTCCTCTGCCATTCTGTACCAGGAGTGACAAAAGAACTGCCAAATAATTTAATTTAAATGTATGCCTAGAAATCTTTTCGAACACAAGTCACACTTTTTTTCTTAGTGTCCTGGAAACCAGGGCAATGTGACAGTGGGTGGGGAGAGCGAAGGCCCCTTTTGCGCTTTAAACCACAAGCTCTTGCAGTTGATACGGGACATATTTTACTTGTGTGAATCCGTGGACAGTTAAAGCACTACACGATGTGATGTTTCTCTAAGAATTTGAGATGTAGTTAACATTTCTACCTATTCTCCTGTGCATAAGATCTTCCTCAGGCTAGTGTTTTGTCTCTGTAGAAGTATTTTCTAGTATATTTGCAAAAAAGGACGCAGATGCTGTTCAGCGGGTGTGTTGAAACTGCGGTGTCTTCTGTGCACCAGTTCTGTCCCTTCCCTGTGTTGTTCCCCTCTCTTGCGTTGCTAACCTGTAAGCCTTCTCCAAGAGACTAAGCTGAGATAATGAAGAAAAAACCTAACCCTAACCTAGTATACTAAATTTCTGTTACCAGGGGGCTCCTTTAACTGGTAAAGGAATTAGTAATGTTGCCAAAAACTCATTTTCCAGCCATGAAGCAGGCTCCAATCTCAGGAAACACTAACTAATGAATTCTTGCTTTATGTGCAAAATTAAACCGACTTTCCCCATGGAATCACAGCTGGTGTCTCTGGTCATAGCAGCTGCTCTGCTGCGAGAGCTGTTCCTCCTTCCCTCGTAGCTGTCTGTGACTCAGCACAGAGCTGATTGTCACATATTCTTACCAGCCCTCAATTTTTAGCCATCGTAGATACACGAATAGATCTATCACTTAACCTTCTCCAGCTTGGGACAGGTTTCAGGTGTTGTATTTTATTTCAGCCATTGTAACTGTGCCCAGATATCATACATAGAATGGGTTCAAGGGGACCATCCAGTGCCACCCCCTGCCCTGGGCAGGGACACCTCCCACAGACCAGGTTGCTCCAAGCCCCGTCTAACCTGGTCTTGAAATGCGTAATGCTTGGTCGGCATGCATACACTCTGTGTCCTCTTACCTCACTGGAAGAGTATCAAACCGCGCCTCCTCAGGCCATCCCTGCCCCAATCCCTGCCAGAACAGCCGAGAGCGCTGCCAGTGCCAGATCTCCAGGCAGGCACCTCCCGGTCTGGAGACAAGTCCATCCAGAACCCATCCGCTCCATAGATCCCTTGTGTAGACACCACACGCCATCACCCTGGTGCATTTCCTACATAGAGATGGGAGCGCAATGGAACATTAATCCCTAGATGATATCTCTAAGCATTAATAACCAAGTAAGTAACTGGCTGATCACCACAATGCAGCTTCAACTTTTCCAGGAGACTTTGAAGTGTAGTGTCTGCCTCCCGATGCCCAGGTGGGACACGCTGCTGCCTTCCTGAGGTTACTGACTCTCTCCTCAGCATCAGAATCTGAAAGAGAGGAAGTTCTCAGTTAAACTGGGCTTGGGGATTCATTCTTTTTCTTGAGCAAAGCTGCTGTTTTATCCAGATGCATATATATCCCCCAGGATCCTGGATTTGATATTTGGGAAACTTCTGGATGCTCAGGTTCTTAGCAAAAGATGCTGCAAGGTAACTTCCAGTCCCCAGTAAAAGGTGACGTTAGCAGGGAGCACGCTAACCAAACCAGGATGCAGCAGGCAGACCAGAGCGGCTCTGTTCAGCAGCAGAGGGGGTTGAATCATGCCTCCGTCGTCACTATAGCCCTGAGGGGAAGAGCTTCACTGGGGAGGATTCCACAGAGGCCCAAATGCGGAAGAAACGAGGAAATGATTGCAGAAATGAACACAGGATGGCCGTTGCACAACCAGTAACTGTAACCAGCTCCGTCCACTTTTTACCTGAGAGAACCTGGCAAAGCAGCTCACCTCTCCTTCACCATCTGGGTCCAGCGCGGTCTTTTAGTTGGATAAAATTTTACATCTCTCCAAAGACAGAGATTCCTCAAAGGAACAAGAAGAACCTGATCCCATTCCAGGCTGAAACCAAACCTTCATGTTACTTCAGCGCTGCCAGCTTTTAACTCCATAAGTAGCAGTACTGGAATGCCCAGTTTGCCAATTATGTAAAGTCCCATTCCAGAATAACTTGGCGAGAGTCTCTTTCAGGTCTTAACCTGGGATCGCCCTGGCATTGCCACAGAAAGAAGCTTTCCTAGCACCGTGCAGAATAACACAGGAGTTCAGGTTGGAAGGGACCTCTGCAGGTCTCTCTTCCACCTCCTCGCTCCGAGGCAGGCCAGCTTCAAAGTCAGAGCAAGTTTCTCAGGACCTCATCCAGCTGAGTTTTGAAAAATCTCCACAGATGGTGATTCTGCAACCTCTCTGCAGATTACATTTCCTCCTCCCCCCGGGGGAGCTCAGAGCAACATCCTTTTCCAGAAAGGATGTATATTCCAGGGAACTCACAATTCCGTTTTTGTAGGAGGGAGTTATACAATCCTAGGGTTGGCAGGGCCCTCTGGAGATCCCCCAGTCCCACCCCCTGCCAGAGCAGGGTCACCCAGAGCAGGGGGCACAGGAACGCCTCCAGGCGGGTTTGGGATGTCTCCAGAGACGGAGACTCCCCCACCTCCCTGGGCAGCCTGGGCCAGGGCTCTGCCACCCTCAAGGGAAAGAAGTTCCTCCTCAGGTTTAGGTGGAACTTCCTGTGCTCGAGTTTGTGCCCATTCCCTCTTGTCCTGTCCCTGGGCACCACTGAAAAGAGCCTGGCCCCATCCTCCTGACACCCCCCTGTCAGTATTTATAGGCATTGATAAGGTCCCCCCTCAGCCGTCTTTTTTCCAGACTAAAGAGACCCAAATCCCTCAGCCTTTCTCCATCACAGAGCTGTTCCAGTCCCCTCATCACCTTGGTGGCCCTTTGCTGTCCCCTCTCCAGCAGTTCCCTGTCCTTCTTGACCCGGGGAGCCCAGCACTGGACCCAGCACTCCAGATGTGCCCTCCCCAGGGCAGAGTAGAGGGGGAGGATGACCCCCCTCCACCCGCTGGCCACACTCTGCTTGATGCCCCCCAGGATGCCACTGGCCTTCTTGGCCACCAGGGCCCATCGCTGGCTCATGCCCATCCTGTTGTCCCCCAGGACTCCCGGGTCCCTTTCCCCAGCGCTGCTCTCCAGCAGGCCCGAGGTAGCTGGAGGACTCACCAGCTGAGCAATGACAGCCGGTTCTCGGGCACCAGGCAGGTGCTGGGACGCAGGCGCAGGCCGAGGTGGGCAGGGAAGAGCTGTACTCCAGCAGCCCCTGGTGCATCGCTTTTGCTTTGGCCTTTCCGTTCTTGCTGGGTCCCACCTTGAGCCCACTTCTGCTGTTCCCGCTCTCGCTGGTCGGCCGCCGCTTCAGGATCTTTCCTCGTTCTCCTCATTTGCCTTTTGCAGAGAGGCTTTAACTCACCCCATGGCATAAATCAATCCAGATTGCCGTCTCACTCCAGTCTGCCCGAACTGCTGCTTTTGGTTTTTTGAAGAGGTCAGTATCCCGAGCCTGGTGACAGGCACCAGCTTCCGATAAACGGAGCCAGAAGCTCGTGGCTGCTCTGCTGAGCCCTTTGGCCCCTGCGCCCAAGGCGCTCTCTTTTACAAACAGAGGTTTGCTGCTGCCGTGACAAAAAGGAGGGTGATTCGACACTTAATTCACGCTTTCTAGTAGGTCAACACAAGAAGCTAATCGCAGAAAAAAAACCCAAAACCAACTTAGGGCAAACGTTTTTCCTTATATGTGAATATAAGGACAAGCTACGAAGGCCACGGCTAGCGTGCTGTCAGTGCAAAACTTGCAGTAACTTACATTATTTACTCCAGGAGTAGAAATCCATTCTCTCTCAGCGGTATATTTGAAAATAAGATTAATTTCAGCAGCTGCAGGTGAATGAGTAAAGGAGGCGGAGGTTTAGAAACCTCCGGACGGACGGTTTCTAAAGCTGCAGTACATAAGCAAGGTAAATTTGGGAACTCCTGTCCTCCTCAGCTTTTCTTCCTGGGACAGTCAGAGCAGGAGGCGAGGCTGTTTGTGAGCGCAGGGAGCCCCAGCGCAGGGTCTGGGGCAGGAGCAGCCCGAGGCTCGAGCCCGCTTCCCTTTGCCCCCCGTCCCAGCCCTCCCCGCCACTCCAGACGTCGCGTACCTTTAGCCACAACTCACGCAGCCATAAATCCAGCTCAGGCTCGGGTCTTGGACGAGCTGGATTCCATCTTTTGCCTTATGAGTAGTCAGAAAAGGGAGTAAAATCCAGTTTTGCACGAGAAAGATTTGTGTTTGTTCTCTCTGGGCTGCTTTTCTCTAGCAGAATTCAGTCCCGTGTCCTTACAAAACCCTTCCTTCCTTTTATTTTTACGTTCACACCCATTCTCTCTGCAGTGCTAAGAGACGGCGTGATACAACATGCAATTACTGCTGGAATGCCACCAGCTTGATTTATTATTCCCCCCCTCCCCAATCTTTTTTCTGACCTCTCCGCAGCGATCTCTGCGTCGCCCCTTGGGCCCGCGGAACCCGGGCACTGACCTGGCTCCCCTTCTTTGCTCCGCCACCGCGCGGCAGCGCTGCAAAACAGGCCTGGGCGGCAAAAAAAAAAACCAAAACCAAAAAAAAGGAAATTCCAGTCAGTCTCAGGTTTACAGAAAATGTTGCAGAAACCCTTCCTGCTCTCCTGAACTAAGGATTTAAGCGAGCAGGCTCAGGATACTCTAGCCAAGGGGCTGTGCTTACTTTCTGAAACAAAATATGCCTGAAAGGCCAAAAAAACGAGGTCTGGGAAGCGGTTAATGGTATGTATTTTGGGAGTTCAGCGTTTCTAAATCCCAGCACCTGGGGTCTGCGCAATCAGAAACGAACCTCAGTGAAGAGCAGGAGCTGCTGTAAGAAACCCACCAACAGCGCTGACCCTTTTGGTCCACTCTGACCTGTATCACTGGGGGATGGGGTTAGAAACGGAGTATTTAATAATAACGGTTCTCATAATTTGTAAACGTAGTTTGGAGACACTTTGTGCTGGCATGGTTTTATCTTTGTATTTTTACTTTGTGTTTTCTTCCTTTTTTTTTTTTTGGCAAATAAAGGACTTTGGCGTTTCAGAATTCCAGCCTGTCTCGTAGCGGTGGGGCATTCCGTTACCCTTCACTTCAGCTCCAGCTGCTGCCCCAAAACCGCCCTCCCTGCTCCTGCCCAGCTCACACCAGCCCGTTCCCAGCCAGCCAGCCAGCCAAGGCCAACATTCCCGCTTCTCTTCTCGGAAATACCAGGGAAGAGAAACAATCCTACCGCTTACCTTTCTCGCTTCTTCACCCCCCCAGAGCACTGCCCCTGTGCCCACTTACCAAAATGCCAAACTTCCTCCTTCTAACCTGACCTGAAAAAAAACCCCAACCAAAACAAAACATCTCCTGGATCTTTTGCAAGTGGAATAAGGGGCAGCGGGGGGGGCAGGAAGAAAAAGTAATGCCTTTTCTGATTTCATTACATGCCAACGCTGAAGCAGAATCGCTGCGTTATTGTATCACTTTGTTGTGAGACCAACGGGTCAGCGATCCCCTGCGTGTCTGAATCTGCGTGTAACACAGTCACCTTCGGGGGGGAGGTGGAGGGGGGGAACCTCTGGGTTTCTTTAAAATTTGAAAAATTAAATAGTTAGGACCAGACAAAGATGCGCTTGCGATGTCATCGGCGCTACTTTAAATAGCATTATGTGAATTCCAGTGTGAATTTCATCAGCCGGGCCACACACTAGGAATGATTCTAACACACAAAGATCCTCTTTTTTATCATTTCACTTCTCAGAAAGTTAGTTAGCAGAAGGGTTTTTTATAAATATAATCTGTATAAAAATGAAATATGTAAGAAACTGGGGGGTGTGGGGTGTGCGCTTTGCTTCTTGCAGGTGGTAAAAAGGTGCTTTTATTCTGGATTACGCCAGAATCTTTGCAGGATTTGCATGCCACATCCGTATGATCTTTTTCTTGGAAGCCCACGGGAGCTGGACCGAAGCGGCAGCTCCTTGCACTGCCAGAAGCGCCTGCCCTGGACAGCCGGCTCTTCGGCTTTTATTTCAGGCTGGCGGTGGGTTGTGACTCCGCAGGTTTATTCTGACAATACGAAATGCTGTGGTGCTTGTAAGGGGGCAGCCTCCGAGGTGTGAGCACCGCGGGGGTGGAATCAGCTCCACAAGGAGACATCTGTTCCCTGCCTCCGCCGTGGTGGTCTAAAACCCCTACGCAGGTGCAAGACCATCCTTCCACGGAACAGAAGAGTCTGTTGTGACCCCCATGTTCAGAGGCACCAACCCAGCAGGGTGAGAGGAGCCAGAGCGCGAGGTCATCGCCGGCGAGAACGAGCTGCTGGAAGAGCAGCAAGGTCAAGGCAACCCAAGCGATCATTTCCAGGTTTGCTCCCTGTCCCTCCTCCCTCCAGGATTTAATCCCAACCGGCGATTTCAGGCACGTATGAGAGGTGGAAAGAGCCCTTCCACTCAAAATGAAAGTTTAGATGTCTTCTCTTTCTTGAAAGAGCATCTTCCACACGTTCAGATCTGGATGGCTGAAGGCACTAGTCTAATTTTGTACCACTAAACGTGACCAAAAGCCCACCCCTTCCAGAAGGAGCTTGTTCTTCCCATCTTTGCAGCGTGTCTCCAGGCAGGAAGGTTCCCACTGCAAAACACCGGATGAACTGCTGCTTTTTCTTTCTGATGCAGCTCTAGAAATTACAGGGGTTTAATAAAGTTTGGAAGTTAATTGCTGTCTTCAAGAGGACCAGGAAGAAAGGTGAAATACCGCACGCTTCCTCTATGAAAAGAAATCCCCGCACAGCTCCCTCCGTGCTAACGCCGAGACAGTCCCCCACATCCACAGTGTCCGAGAGCAGCCGGGGGCCTCCCGCCAGCCCAGCCCCGGCTTTGCCGGCGCCAAAACTGATCCGTGCGACCGCTCTCCATCAGCCATTCCCCACCTACGGCCAGCCGGGAGCAAGGCCTTGCTGTGGGATGCGCTGGACCAAATTTTCACTCAACTCTTTGACCGCAACCAACGCTGGAAGGTCCCCGAACGGGAAGCGCTGCTCCTGTTGTGCTAATGTGGAAAATTAACGCTTTTCCAACTAGAACCGCCGCAATTACTTTCAGCAACATGACCGTCCTTTCCCCTGCTCAGCTTATTCAAGAACAACTAGCCAGGAGGTTAAGAAAACCAAACCAAGCCAACCCTAATTTAAACAATTAGAGAATTAGTCACCAAGGGACTAAGTAGTATTTACACAAGAAGTTCAACATATGCCACACTAATGCCCTTAGCAGTTGCAAAATAGAATTAGAAAACTAACATTTATTAAATCAATTTGAATTTTAATATACATTTCAAGAACGTGGCAGCATAAAAGGAAATGTTTTTAGAAACAACCTGAATCTACCATTTGCAATTTTACATCAATGGTCAGGGTTCTCCTGTCAACAGTTCCAAAACACACTCGACCTAAATTCTCCGACTTTTGGTACCATGTTGAATGCAGCAGTGAGAGAGTAAAGATTCCAAGTACTCCCGCGTTTCCGGAGCAAAGGTACTCTGTATTTAATTGAATTAAAGTCCTAACAAATGTACCAGCAAACAATCTCAGCAAAACTTAACAGCTCTGCAAAAGCATTCAGACACAACCCGTGCTGTGCAGTTCGCTCCCCTTCAGCCACACTCCGGTTTGGCTACTTTTCTTACACGTAGTGGACTAATAAAACAGATTTACATTAGTAGGTCACGATCAAACCACCAAATTAGAAAATGGTAGAATCCTTTTGGGTCAACACAAAAATCACATACAAGTTTAACTAAATACATTTTAATAGGACATCGTTAAATCTCATGAGGGCTAAAAAACACAGATCTTAGGTACTTGGGTTGGCAAATAAAGACAAGAATACTAAGAAGCATTTTCCACCATTTACTCATTATCAAAAATATTTTTCAACTCTTCTTGCAAAACAAAAACAAAAAAGTACAGACTGGACACATACATCACATTTTTTTCTTCCTATGGCTTTAACCCCCCACCCTGCCCACCCCACAAAAAAAGACGGGGGGAGAAACAAACCAAAACCAACAAAAAGATCCGACCACATTCACAGAAAATGACACCATGGTACACTACAAAACAAAAGGAGGTGTCATTTGTGTCCAAAGGTTTTTGCTTATTTCTTAGGTGAGGAACCATCATTGTACATGCTTTGTGCCAAATCAAATACACCTAACGTTAGGTCCGAAAGCGCCGCGGGGGTCACTGGGTGAATAAAAGGACAGATGGAAGCGGTAAAGTAACTCAAAAACTTCACATACTATTTAACATGCTGTTGAAGCAGGAACTGCCCTTTAAATTAGAAGGTAATGTTTGGGGTTCTAGTCAGCCCATGTTTGGTTTGTGCTCCATCATTCAAAGAAGTGAAATTCCTGCTCTCACACAGTAATCTGACTTGTTCAGGCCGCCAAGGAAGCCCAAAATGTGAGTCTTAAATTCTTCCACTTGTATTCTCATTTAGGGACTGCACTGAAATAAACCATTTTTGCATAAAGCTGGATTCCTACAAAGGCGCTTTCATTTTACCGCCTTCTGAGATAAGTTCTTTGACAGCTTTCTGTTATTTTCCCATTGGCCTTTCAGCCCAGGCTGAAAAGCACTGACCTCCAAAAGCTACTTTCAACATTACTAGAGAAAAATGAGATAGATTCCGGGTGGAGTGAGTTCCATAGCTTATTCTGGATAAGAAACATCTGAAATACTTGACCTTAGATAGCAATCGATCCTCTGCCCCAGCCGAAAGATGCCCCTCAGCAAAGAGCTACCCTCAAGGGGATGGGTCCCAGGTCTGTTGTGGTAGAAACTTCATCAAACACACACACACACACCCCCCCGTGGTGATAATTGCTGGGGAAGTGTCTGTGTATCCCAGGCACTGAGCAGCAGCCGGAGGAAGTGGGGGGGCGGAAGGGGGGAAATCAGCCATGGAATCTCTAACCCACAAAACCTGCCCTTTTCTAGAGGCAACAGCAGTAAAATCAGCAGAACTCCAAAAAAAAAAA
>VXBO01007847.1:252928-268662 GCA_013400135.1 Rhinoptilus africanus | reverse complement strand
AAAAAAAAAAAAAAAGGGGTGGAGGGTGTGTGGAAAAAAAGGAAAATTGTAATTTTCTCCCCCCAGCCAAAAGTCAGTACCATGTCAAACAGACGGGGCTGGCACCGCGGGCACACCTGATCAGGAACAGGAGCGGTGGGATTGTCAAGAAAACAAAAAATGGATGATGTTAACGGGGACGGTGGGTCCGCGTCGGCAGCTCGACGTTGGTTTGTAACCGACTGATCTTCCTGAGCCTTCTCTGGAGACCGAGCTGCTTTTTGGGCTACCGGCTTCCTCAATATATTTACTAATCCGGTTTTATTTCTTTTTAAACTGTTCCACAGAGCAGATAACCAATTCTCTCCATCAGAAATGACCTACCCTTTTCAGACTGTTTTCTCCAGCTCAGTGCTGAGTTTCCTACAGGAATATGAGGTTATTTTCTAGTAACAGTGACTGTAAGTAATCAATAATTTTTCTTCTACGCCCTAATCTAGCACAGTTTAGATGGACTAACTAGATACCACTTTTCTACATTTAAGCAGAAGCTTTGACTGAGCACAAAGCATGACCGAGTACAATGAGGTTAAATATATTCCTTGCCAAAGATCTTGTGATAAAATCATTTACATCAGCAATTGATCTCAAACTATGAGGTGCTGTAAGAACTAAAAACAGTTTTAGGGTAACTCCTCCATTATCTGCAACTATTTCCCAGACACTAATACACATAACATAGCAATGAAAAACACTTGATACAAGTGATCTAAACGCAGGAGCTCCAGCAAGTTAAACAGAACCATAGCTGCCGTAAAACTGTAGCAGTTCCCCTACTGATGGCAGGGAAAAGAAAGAAAGATTCAACAGTCATATCTCATGTCTATAGCTTCATCCAAACTTTTCTCGTCGTGTGTACTGGCAGCTAAAAACGTCGTTACTGGTGACCCTGTCACATTGATTACACTGGTGCTCGTGCTGGCATTGCGCACCGCAATGCTTGTCACATTAATGCCCAAAGTAAGCCTAGTCTGCTCCAAGGCCTTTTCTGGCACTGCAAATGCCTCCAGCTTCTTCTCCCCGTTAGCCATGTATGAGTTTTGGCAGCCACGGCATATGCAGTCAAGGCAGGCTTTGCGGTTAGAATAGCAAGGGCAGCGTTGGCCACGGCATGTAAGAACACTTGGATTTTGGGTGGCACGACCACATTTGCACCCTTTCTTTTCTTGTGGCTTTTTATACACAGTTTTCGTTGGGCTTCCTGGCATAACGTTACTGCTAGGAACTTTCTCCTTTGCTTTGTCTTTTGTTTTCAGCACCCCTGGTTTGGCTTTCGGGTGGGATTTCTTAGGGGCATGTTCTAAATTCTTTTTCATGCTTTTGTTAGACAGGAGCACAGTTTTACTTATTTTGGGAGTAGTGCCTCCGTTCGGTACAGTTGCGATAGGCTGCAAAGACATTTTATTTTCCTGTTTCACTGTTACCGGAGCCGACGCTCCCAATGTTGGGCCACAGATGATGCTGGAAATGGGCAGAGGTTGAACCTTTTCGCTGTCGCTTTCTGACCGAGATCGCTTTCTGTTTAACTTAACTACCTTAGGCGTCGCCGCCGTACAGGAGATTCCGTGAGGAGAAGCATCTGTGGACATGAAAATGTTATGGCTAAGGGGCGGGGGAGAAAGCTGCAGGAAAGGGCCATTAGTCATGTTCGCTTCCAAGCTGGGCTGCAAATTAGAATCGCAGACTTCAGTATTTGAAACGGTCTCTAAGCTCCGGAGCACCTCCTCAACGCTGAGGAGCAGCGAGCCGCCTGGTTTGATATCTTCACTGAAACTGCAGATGTCGATGCCCGTCGTGCACAAGTCACTAGTAGAAACTGTATCGCAGACGGGCTGCAGGCTGCTAGAGATGTCTTCAGTTTTTATATACTCGCCAGTACTACAGACATCAATTGTGTTTGCGTGTTCAGGAGAAGGAATATTCACTCCGAGTTTATCTACCGAAAGCCCATTACAATTGGGCAACCCGTTGATAACAGAACCTCTGATATCAATGTTGTGTGTGCTTTCAGGTATCGACGTAAAACTAGCTGGAGGATCGGGTGTGAGTTCTGAGGTTGAAGGTACTGGGGAATGTGTCAAACACAAAGCCAAGGCTGTATCGGAAGATTTGTCTGTCTCTTCGTGGAGTGGTGAGCCATCTTTGAGCAAAGCCAAAAGGTCTGCAGAACAATCAACTGCCTGGATTATATCTCGTGCCAGTGGAGTCTGCGTTATGTATTCGCAGAGTTTCTTATAGCAGTTCACTAAGATGCTTAGCTGCTTATTCTCCTCAAACTGTTCGTAGTCCTTGCACCAGCTACATGACGGTTTCATCATCATCTTCTTGCCTTTACAAGTTTTGCAGACATAATGCTGACACGTGGAGTTGGTGGGAGCAATAGGGTCTTGTAGCAAATTTCCTAAGGAAAAAAGAAAGAGAAAGATTACGATGGACTCAAGGCAGGTTTCCAGGATAACGTGGGATGAATTTTTTGTACTAGCAAAAAAAGTTGCCTGAAAAGGTTCAGTAAGTGGCAAGAAAACACACCGTCCAAACAACAGCCTGTAAAAATTTTCACAGCTGCCGTATCTGGTTTTAAAACATGAAAAAAAAAAAAAAGAAGAAAACTATCACACCATAATTTGTTGTGCTGCTGCAGCCTTTAGAAATGCTCTCAAGTAAAACACTACCTTGTCCCCTTCTGCCATTGATACTTACAAAACACCCAAGATTTCTATGAATTCACCGAAAATGCAGCAATAAAGCCCCATGAAGAGCTACCGCAGAG
The DNA here is from genome assembly GCA_013400135.1 of Rhinoptilus africanus. Lineage (NCBI taxonomy): Eukaryota > Metazoa > Chordata > Aves > Charadriiformes > Glareolidae > Rhinoptilus > Rhinoptilus africanus. Next base: position 265,853 of record VXBO01007847.1, on the reverse strand, counting down.
ATTTTAATGAAATTAGTGAAAAATAAATGGCAACGGAGCAGAGGGAAACTCTAGAAGGAATGTAAAAATGATGAAATACCAACCCCAAAAGGAAAGGAGACACAGCAGACTTTGTTTTACTTTTCATTTAGCCGTAACTAAAAATAGAGCCTCACTTTGTGACAGTCAATGCCATGAATAAAGCCCAACGTTTTTAACTTTGCAAGCAACAAAAACAGTTAAATGGATCCCACGAGTTCTTATAAACACTGAATAAAACGCCTAGTAATATATTTGAATGAAAATGAAATAAAAAGACTATATTGCTCTCTAGTAGATCACACTTGTGCCAAACCAGAAGGTGCAACAAGGCGACTGTGAACCTCTCCTCGGGAGAGCTGGCTCCTGGTTTTCCCATTCACAGGCAGGTATCAGTGAAATACTACTGAAAATAGTGGTACTGCCATAGCCATGATGCTTAAATACTTGTATGCGTCAACAACAGCTCGTGTCCTGATCAGGAACGGAGAAGAAAGGATTTTCTCTGAGATCTTAACTGTTAAGAACAAAATACTAATAAGAATCAGTTGCTAAAGGAATCACCACACCTGACAGCACGGAAAGTTTCAAGACACCCAGTCCTGAATCTAGGACGTCTCTCGAGTGTCTCCAGATCTCTAAAATGGTAAAAACCTGGAAGAATGGTTTTTGGTTTTTCTTAACAACAAACCGGGTAACATGTAAAGATAAAATATGGAAGAACGGAGGAACTGAAATTCTGTATAGAAATAATCCAACTAGTAACTATATCCAGAAAGTGACAGTAGTGCTTTGCTATTTCTAGCCAGCTCTAGGCCAGAAAGATAATCTAACACCTACATTAAATTTCAGAGTATCTACAGTCATCTACGGCAACAGTTTCCCTCCTCTCCAAGAGCAGATTTTCAGCTTTGATGAGACCTTTCTCCCCATAAGGAGCCTTTGTTGCAGGAGTTACAACCATCAGCAAATCCGCACACAGATTTTCCAAAGCAAAAACGTGCTCTTACCAAAAAGTGAATAAAGTTAAACAATTTGGAAAGTGAAAGCGAAGTGCATACATTAATACAAACTGAGAAAAAAAGAACCTTATCAATTATAAAGATATTTTCTCTCATCACTCACTTGCCAAGAACATTTTAATCACATGGATCTTCCGTAACTGATTCTCGTGGTAGCGCTTGGAAGGGATATAATTAGCTGGACCTAGTCGAGTGGACTGAGTTATCAACTAAGGAATAACCCCCAGCCTTCCTACCTTGTATTACCTCAGAGGAGAATCCAAAGCCTCAGGCAGGAGAGTGAGACACACCACACTAACCTTTGGCTGCAGCAGCACTTACAATATGAAACTTGTCCCCACCCGGTAGCTTTTGTCAAAATGTTCCACCTCCTTTCCTAACCTAACCTTCGTACTCTTCGCTAGTCCAACAACTATTGAGAATTCAACTTTTCCTCTGCGTTCAAATAGGAAATTTGCATTAGCACAGTGATTCTGCACCACTGTTGAATTCCTTGAGTAAGCAGACTATCCCATTTTCCCTTGGAAGTCTGAATGCCCTGGTACCTCTTTGTGAAAGGGCTGCTCCAGCCCTCCACCTGAGCTCTCGTGCAGTAAAAATGGCCTCGTTTAAACTAGCTTTTGGGCAACAAGAGTCAATGCTGAAGTCATCAATACATGGTATTTTTATAATAAATTGAGAGAAAATACAATTGTTTAGAAAGCTGGCAGGTGGCACGCATCTACACAACATCCAATAACGAGAACTGTCATTACGACTGGAAGAGGGGCCACAGGGAAACGCGCAGTATTTGAGCACAGCTAATTGAAAGCGACGCAGGAAGAACATTAAACCCGAGAAGCTGCAGAACAGAGAAAGGTTCAAAGCACAAGTCCAGCAATACTAGATGGGAAATGCGCTTCATGAGAAAAGAGCAGGTATTTAACTTTTCTTTGCTGATGTAATGAGGAAGGGCCGTCTGAGGAAGGGCCACTCCACAAGACCCCACCGTAAGAAGACAACAGCAAAACACTCCTCAAGTTAAGCAGTGAAGATTTAAAGCCGACAGACGGAATGTGAAGTCACAGAATAAACCTGCAGTGCACATTTTTTCTTTTAAAGTTCCCTTTAAATGACACTACACAAACAGCAACGCAGGCAGAGACGTCCATCGTGGTCCTACGACTGGATTTGATTTTGTGAGAAAAGTTGCTAACTCCCATGGGGAAAACCAAAAGCAAGCTTTAAACCCCACCAGCTAGCCTCAGGAGTCACGTCCTTCAGCAGAAAGAGTTCACAAACAACTGTCCCTCCTGCATCTTGAGCCTTTCCAACAGGGCAGGCAGAAAGCCATGGCGGGGCCAACGCAGGAGGCAAACGCACCTAACGCTCCTTCATTTCATGCTGTGAGACTTCGGATGCCATTGGGAAGCCACACACATCCACGGTGCTTTCAGGACCAAAACCCCTCCAGCATTAATACCCAATGGAACAAAGCCACTGTGTGCGCTCCTCGGTCCGTCTTTAGCCTCTCTTTGCTACTTCTGATGATTTAAGTAATGAGTTATGATGATCAATGCTTTACAGAACATGAAGCACTAAAATACTTCAGAGTTGGAACCAAGTAAACTGTATACAAATTTAATTATATTTTTTAAAAAAAGTCATCACCAACTGTGTGTTTTATTTCTCCCAAAATAAATTTGGCTGAAACTGCTGAATGGGTACGAATGCTAAAAGAGGATATTGAACATTTTAAATTTCCAAAAGATTTGGAAAAAAAAAACCCGACCCACAGACGGACAGACAAGACAAAACACTTTACAAGCTCTCACTGAGGGAAAGAACAGAGCGAGTTCTACTCTCCGTAAATGCCAGGCAACCTACACAGGAGAGACATTAGGAATGCCCGACATGTGGGAATATTTTCAGCTTGAGCTCATATCTCATTGAATATTCATTCTTCAAAGTTTCTCTCTCGTATGGATTGTGTGGCACCTATCACTCTCTCCAGCTTTAGTATCGTTAAACTAAAACAAGAGTCAACTGTGAGATGCAAATTCAAAGAAAATTAAGTTTGGTTACTTTTAATACTCAGCGAATGGTATGAAGGCAGCAACCCTGTCCTGGACAGACAGCGCCCAAGCTGCTGCCCAGAACCTGGAGGTACCAAGCTCTGGGATGTTCCAAACGGCTGGTCTGTACAGGCTCCCAAGGCGTAACAGTCGTTTGATGCTGAGAACTACAAGATCTTCACAGACTAAGACGATGAACTCCACCATGAAAAGAAGTCTCCTCTTTAACTGTTGAAAAGCTAGTCAGTCACAACAGCCTTTGACAAGAAGTTCCCTGGTCCACTATCGCTCGTGCCGAGAATGACCTTTTTGTTTTGAATGATACTCTTACTAGTGTCACTGGGCAACCTCTGGGTCTTGGGCTGGATAAGGCAACACTCTATCCCCGTCCTCTCTTCCACACCACTCGTGGTTTTCCAACATCTATCACGTAACCCTCCACGTCTTTTCCGAACTGTACACAAGTTCTTCCTGACCCTTCTCTTAACTCTTCCACAGTTCTTTTGTGGGATGGGGGGGACCACAGCTGCAACACCGTAAGGTACAGATGAACCACAGCTTTATACAGGGCCATAATAAAGTTACTCCACTTGATCTGGTTTTCAGCATTTGCTTTGCTTTTGTAGATTGATGCTCAGTACTGAGCTGATACTCTCATGAGGTTTTCTATTGCAAGGCCAAGATTTACTTTTGGCTTGTAACCAACAGTGCTACCACTTTCTATAAATTTACAAATTGAGAGAGATCTGCAAGATAGAAAAATGGCAGGCTCCAAGAAGTTAGTATTTTTCCATGTTTATCATTTAATATTTATCTAAACTAAATTTAATTTGTCTTTTTATTGCGCAGTCATTCATCTGCATAAGATCCTTCCACGATTACTCAATGCAGGCCTTCATCTTTACTGCCCTAAATAGCTTGGTATTACTAAACTGTGCCTTGTCTTTTCTCACCCTCTTTTGCAAGGGGCATATTCATACACCAAAAGCAAAACCACGTCCTCCCAATGCCTCCAATAAGAGACTTTCCCTAAAGAACATCAGTTCTTAACTATCCTACTTTCAGAAAGATTTACTAAACATTTCCATTAATATGAGCACTTACATTTAATAAGCTGCATATACAGAGGAAATACTTTTAATATATTATTTACAAAATATCACAGCTGTCCTGGAAAGGTTGCTACCAGGAGGGAGGTCATTTAAACCACAAGGAATACTTCCTATTGTGTTCCTTAATGAGCGTTACTTCACAGCTGCAGGAAGAGGGGAAGCATCTGCAAATTGTATCTCAGAGACCAAAGGGAGGAGAAGAATTGGGAATCAAAGCAATTGTTAGGTGTATTTATCCAGCAAATGTGCTCCAAATGGGTGAAATTCACTGAGAAGAAAGACTTGAAGTGCACACCTCCTTCCCTTCTCATCCCTTCTCAGCAGAGGCAGCAATATAACGCCCTAGGCTAAACACCAGGAACTACCTTAGCGCCCTTGGAAAAGCCTACTGACACTTGATACGTTGCATTTTTTAACAACTCAAAGTCTTGAGAATGTTAACTATTAAATCTTAATTTGATGAAGTAAACTAGAAAAATTTATGACATCACAGGTTTTGTTACAAGTATAAATAAATGTATCACCGGGGTTAATCTCCAACATTTGTCTGCCAAAAGAGAGTCTTTAATCTTTGCCTGCATTCCTATCCCCAGAAGTCACCCCTGTTGAAAGCAAGTGGGAAGCTCAGCAGCCCAGCCCCCTTCTCCACCTGACCGAGGGGGGGTCTGTCTGCTGCCCAAGGCAGGAGCAGGGCTGGCAGCCATGGAGAAGGGGAGGAGAAAGCTCACCCACACCAATTCATCTCTTGGCGTCAAACATTTACGGTGACCAAGGTGGCATTTTTAAACCAAGTATTACAAAAAGCCTCTGTGAACTTTGGATCAGGCAGATAGAAGTTCTACAGCTCTGTTAAATCTAGCAAGTGTAAAAAACCAGGAAGCTGTAATCAATCTGATCAAGCACACATATGCTTTTATGTTAATATTTGATATTAATATGCTTAAAATTAGTATTTGACAAGCACCTCAAAGTACTAAGCAGAATCTGGAGACTTAACAGTTGGACTGCTAGACTTTCAGCATTTTCATTTCTGGATTAAACACGATCCGATTGTTTCTACTAAAATAATTAGCAAGAGTAATTTCTAACAAGTAAGTAAGTTCTAACAAATTGCTATTCAAGCTTTAGTGGTAACCACCTCCCGAAGGATGGGAGCTAGGTCTCACTGGTACCACTTGATAAAGACTGTTTGAAATTCAGGTGTCCATCTACCTGCAGCTCAAGCCCTTCAGCTGAAGAAGCCTCTGAAGAAGGCTCGCTCCCCACACCACCTTCCCAGCACTGCTCCCTTCTTAACCCCACACAGCACCTCTTCATCTAAGAAACTATCAACTAGATCCCACTGAAGGGTAAGGAGATCAATGAGGTTTCAAAGCACAACAAAGATAGATGTGATCATAAAAGCAGTAGCATTTTCAGAGTTTGATATAAAACCTAAAAGCACTATTTGCAAAACTATTTGACGACAGCATATGATAAGTAGTGAAAAGGTCTGTTAACCATCTGCAGAAAATATAAAACAAATGTGTAAGATCTGTTTTACATGGCTGCAAGATCTGGATATTTACTACAAGAGAAGATAACTAAATACACTCTAAAGCAGAGAAACTCAAGAGAGGTTAGTGCAAAGCACGATTGCCAAGGACAAGACAACAGTGGAGGGTCTCCTTCCACAGACCTCGAGCCCTACCATAAACCCCTTCCAACCAGACACTCAAGATAGTGGGCTTGAACCACGGGCTGGTTGATACCTTTCACAAAGACTGTGCCCAAGTCAAGAGGCAGAGTGACCAACAGAGGTTTGTCCTACCCCTGCCCTGACCAACTGTCCTGGTTAGAAGAGAGTCTGGCAACTTTTCTCACCAGGCACAAACCTACGGGATCACCGGGTGGACGTGCCTCCCACCACCCAGATACCCTACACCTGCTCCCCAGCCTTCGGGAAACAACCCCCCTTTTGTAGCTCCCACACTCTTGGTTGGGAGGCATGAGGACGCAAGACACATCTGCAATATTACTAGCACAAAAGTTTGAACCTATGTCTCTGAATATTTCAGAGCGTCCTCCATCAACAACTACGAAAAATTAGCTACAGAAATTATTACCCTCATATAGGGATGGTCATGACTAATAATAATTGCATAACTCTGGAAAAAAACAAAAAATGCACTATTTTTGTCTGAACATCATGGGAATCCAAATTAACCATGATAAGAATACAGTTAGACTATTTTTCTGCGTATTTGGAGAAATACAGTTAACCTCTTTAGCTAAAGTTCAAGAGAAAAAACAGAAATAAGACAACAAATTGCATCTGAACTGTAGAAGGGACCGCTTTGTTCTCTGACTCCACCTCCCCACATAATAAATGACAGAACATACTTTACCAAGTCCTAATGTCAAAGTTATATTTCTGTTTGTAAGTCTTTGTATTTACAAAAAAAAAAAAAAATCACTGACTGGAAAAAATTTAAATGTAATTTTAACAAACTAGGTGGCAAAGTTCAAACTTTGTGATGAACAAGCTTTAAAATGATAAATAAATTCATCTTTTTCACTATCGAGTGTAAAATTTTCATGTAATGTTGTCTTCCAAAAGTCAAGGTTGCTGTATTTTAAGAGATTTTAAATGGCAAAGTAAACATTTTTCTTATATCCATAAGATTAATTTAACATATTTCTATTCAGCATAAACACTAAGAGAGTTAAAACTTGCTTTGCAAGTTATAGATCAAGTCAAATGTATTTATCACAAACAAAAAAAATCAATGAAAACTATTTTTTCCTGCCAAACAAAAAGATTCATGCCATCAGGATTAACCACAAAATCTTAAAGTAAGCTGTGCTCCTCAAGGAGCTCTCCAGCTCCACTGGAGAAGGCCCAGCAAGCCCTGTGCTGCGACTGGAAGGCTCAGGAGGCAGGGAATAGCAGATTACATCACTGAAGGACTTCAAAGTGAATTTCTCCTTAAGAGCAGGAAAATCTTTACTATCTGGAAAGCACAGTGCTCAAGGAAAGGTTGTGCTCTGCATCATTTCTCAAGTCACATACTAGATGTTAAAGAACCTTTTCTGGCCTCACACAGAACTCCAGTAATATCCAGCAAATACTTACTCCATATTTAGTCAAACTAATCCGTAAACCATAACATGGTAAGAAAACACCACCAAAGGAATCTGTGTTTGAACGCACTATGTCCATAGACCTGGACAACTAAGTTGTCCCAATAAAGATGCCTCTTGGCAACACATTAACTTTTCTTTAAACACTCCAAAACGCAATCGGTTTAATCAATATCCTCAGGCAACCATCAAAACCCGTCCATCATCTCCCGTTGCCTCAATGAGGAACATGCTCTCATCTCAAATCACATCAGAAGACAAAACTGCAACCTTCACTCTGCAACCTCCTTTTTTAAGCCCAGTATCAACCATTCATTAAGATGGAAACCACAGTTACTTCTCCCGAATCCTCAATTTTGATCCAAGACAGAGGAGTATTTTTAGTTTTGAAACCAATTTGAATTCAACTGGTAGGACTTCATGTTATCAAAACACACGCAGTACAATGCAGACAACCTTGAAAGAGCAGTTCTCCCAGGAGTCACACACAGGATTTAAAAAACAGGAAAGGGAAACAGTGAATTCAAGTAAGAAGATTTTAAGAGGAAGAGAAATCATCCAACATGTTCTTGGCTAAAAATTGCTGTATTCAGAGGTGTGTGAGTGGACATTTTACAGTCGACTGCCCATGCTGGTTATCTCAAAAACAAGAAGAAAAGGAATACCTGCAGCAGAAGGTATTTGATAGATATTTAGTCCCATGGTCCATGCTCCCTGATGGCTGTTTTGGAGATTCTGGTTATTTTGCACATTCTTCAGAAATTCAGGATTTTGGCAATCATTCATGTAATTTTTAAGGGGAAATAACATACTTCTAAAAACTACCAATATGTAATAGCTGGTCAGTATCTTTCATCATTGAACATGGAGGAAAGAAGAAAATATCAATGAAAAATACCTGAAAAGAAAGCATCGATCCAGATCACTTTTCAAACACAAAAGGCAACTCTGATCTGGCAGCATGGCTCACAATCAGCCTTCACTCTCCTTAATCTAAGGAGAATGGACAAGGAATGAGAGTTATAGGCTAAACTTTTCCATTGCAAAACTTAAACACACTTTTTCACTTTGAAGTGTCGATACCCAAGCTTAACTCACGTAGTCATGGCTCGCATCCCAAACAGAAAATTCAGTATCATGCATAAAATTAAGCTTTATTAGTAGTGTGAATTTGCTGCTTCTGCCTTTTTCTATCTCTGTGACCAGAAATCAAATTTTCTAGAAAGTTTACATCTAACTAGGTGTCACTCAACTATCTTCTCTTCTCTGAAAATCATCACATAACTTCTGGATGCCTCAGATTGTCTCAATACCATCAGCGAAAAAAAGACTTTACTTACTCTAGAGCCATAATTCACTTGCATTCCTCTTGCTTGTGGTGCTTCTTCCCTCAGTATTTGTCGACACTTTCATGTGAAAGTTTAATGAAACTGTGCAGGTCTAATTCACAATTTCCCAGTGCCTAAAGCAATAAGCTATACTTGGGATCCGTACTGACGCCACTAAAAGCTACCAACAAGGGGTCCGGAGCAGGTCACACCATGTAGCAGCGTAGGGGGGAAGCAGTCAGAACTGCAGTAGCAATGGAGCATTAGCTCAGTGAGGGACAAGGCAGAAGAAGAGCTTTCACAGTTCCAACAACAGGGACAAGACGGCACAAAGATGGAAAATTTTACACAACTCAGTGTACCACCAACTATGGAGAAATTTCAAAGCTAGCTAGCAGGAGTTCCACAAGACTCAACTTCTGTTGACAGTATCAAACTTTCAAAAAATAGGCTAATACTTCTACACAAAAGCAGGATGGAAATAACATCCCTATACTGTTCTTTAAATAGGAAAACAGAACAATTTTAACTTTTTTTTTTTGGTAATCCACGCCATTCGCCATGCTTAGGAGTTGCTTCCATAACGCTACCTTACCACTTAGCCTTCAACCCCCTCAGACTCTCAAGAGCTATCTCAAAACGTTTGATGGGAGCTTTTACATGGTACCACTCAGTACCATCACGTTGATTTCTCTGTTCCTTCCCACCCCTTAATCTCCCCTAACACATGTTGTCTCACATCCCCTTACTTAGATTACAGGATGTTTAAGGCAAGAACTATATTCTTATCCTGTAATTCTACAGCACAAGCTACAGCTGGGTTCCTGGCTAAACGTAAAGTGTTGTCCTGAAGCCACGCAACCTTTCAAGCACTTTCACATTCTAAATCAGCAATAACAATCTTTTGCACATCTTTTAAGTATCTTTCAGAGGTTCCAGGATGAAGTTTTACACGGATAAAAAGCTAAGCCGATCTGACTGGCAATCTGTCTCTTACATGCATTTTAACTGAATTTGAAAAAAAAGGCTGCTAATGCTGAAAAGCCAACAGAACCTTTGAATGACTTGCAGTAACCGATGTGGTATTTGAAAAAGAGAACACTTTAAGAATGTTCTTAAAGACCTTTCTTTAAGAGAGAAATCTTAAAGAAGATTTTTATCCCAATAGGCATTACTTATAAAACACAGAAGTTTGTTGCATAAATCCTACTAAACTATTTTTAAATTCAATGTGGTATTAACGTTCAATATAATAATAATCGCTTTAGTCCAGAGACTGAAACTGAGCTCTCCCATCCTCAAAGCACATAAGGCACGTACCTTCTGTCTAATGCACACTCGGGAGTAGTTATTTTTAAGTTTTAAAAGCTCTAGGAAATATTGTCTTATATACCCCTGTGAAAGGATGATGCATTACCTACAACACCATCTAGGAAACTATCACATGAGTACACTTAAATCCTAGAAACATACACCGCAGTACCATCGACATAATTTAACCTTTATAACCCATTAGGCAAAGCAGAGACCTCAAATCCACCTGCAGGAGATTTAGTTGACTTACAGTGGCTGTAAATACAATACTGTATTTACATTATGACCTACTGATGGAACTTCCTGTATGCCCATCTGAATCTAAAATCAGAGCTTTAATTAGAATTGCAGAATTACATGGGTCCAAAAACTTCTGCCGCCCCTACTGTGGGAGCTGGTTTAAAAGATCATCAGACCAAAAGAAAATGAGTTGGCTTATGTCTAGTGCATTCAGAAAGTAGTGATTTATATAGCTGTCACTAATTTATTCTAAAAACAAGTCTCTAAAATTAAAGGGACAATCTTCCCTGCGGAATTAATACCTACAGCGTAACAAAGCCTTACAGAATGCATCCAGGGAGATTAAATACTGAGGAAAGGCTGATGACATAAGGAGCACTAATTTGGGGAGTAATTTCCCCAAGGGAATTCCTAGAAATCCAGCACTAGAGGCTTTAACGAAGTGTAGGGGGTTTATGCATTACTGATAATTCATGCAGCTTTTCTCCAACAAAGCACCTTTTTTAAACATTTATAGCCAAGACCACATTCTACCAAGATCTGTGCAAGGGAAGCACCAGACACTCAAAGATCCATGTATGTGAACCCACAAGCAGGTATTTGGATCTCAGGGTCTAAACAGACGAATAGGGTAGAAAGCAGTAGTGACCACCTGAAAACCTTTTAAATATTTTTTAAAAACCCACACTGTGAAGTTTTGGGTGGTTGCAGCACTCTCTCTTGTGATCATGACATCTCACAAAGTAATCTTTACTTCAGTACCTAAACTTTACCTTTTAAATCACTAAAGTTAAAAAGGTTTTGACAGTTGGATAGGCTTTACGTGACCTTAAGTATGCAGAAGGTGCAACAGCTCTTAGCACTAACACATATAATATATACACTAGCATGCACGCAGCTCTTAGCCCTAACATGTATAAGAGAAAAAAAGTATTTTAAAAATATCACAGCAAGGTCAGAGGGGCAAAGAGAGAGAGAGGCACCAATATTCACCCGTGACAGAAGTGGGAGAAAAGGAAGACAAAAAGCAAACAAGAAAAAGAGGGCTGATTTGCCTTTACTGGTCTGAGCTGAAGATTTATGACTCTGGTCAATGCCAGAGCGAACAGTTTTGTATCAGGCAGGACCACTCTCCCATGACTAACTGCCTGCAGGTTCAAGGAAGACACTACTAACTCTGCAGGACAGAAACTGTGTTTTACTGTATGGCTTCACAAAGAGCCTGGTATTTACTGAGGCCTCTGTATGCTGCCTGCCATGCCACAAACAGGAGCCCAGGACACAGAGAGAAAATACTGGGGAATCACTTGTAGATAAAAATATCTGAAACAAACAACAGTTATCTGAGAGCTAGCCACATCAGAAAAAAAAAAAAAAAGCCAGAGTAACCTTAAAATTCAAAGAAAATGAGGGGTGAAGAGGGGAAACGGAACCATCAAGAAACAGTTTGTAAGTAGGAATATCCATGGAAGCACAAGTCAACAGAGAAAACATACTATAATGCACGGTCTCCTCTACCAAACTGAGAGGGACAGAAAAGCCGAGCAAGAAAAGCTGAAGAGGGGGAAAATAGCTCAGGAATTTGGGCAGGGACAAATTAAAGATAGACGATTTCAATAGCACAGAGTGTAAAAATAAGATTGCAAAAGGCCAAGAAGGGAAGAAGTCAAGGCAAGTAGTACAAAGAACACATTTCAGAAGACCAGTCTTAAGAATGGAGAGGCCAAAAAGTACATTAGTTAGAAACACACAATCCCTATGTTTAAAAATAAAAAAAAAATCAGGAAAATATTAGCATATTCTTAAGCAAAAGCAGTCTGATGATTGACCAAAGGCAAGAAGGGCTTATTGAAAAAGGCACAATTAGGGACTGTAATTATCAGGGCCTAAGGTAATAAGCAAGAGGTAAAGAGCAGGGGTGCATCGATATTGACATCAGGGTTACGTGAATAAGAAAACCCTCAGACAAATTCTCTCAGGAAATGACGACGCAGTGATCCTGGGAACAGGCTCCCTCTTTCCCAGTACAAACAGATCTCTATTTTCTAAGACTTTAAGTGGGAGGAGCCAAGAGCTACAGGATAGGAAGCATTCACCACTAGTTTAGCAGCCTCCACAGTTAAAAACCCGATTCTGTAAATAAATACGATATTTAACTTTATAAACCCCAGTAATTCAATTACATCTTATAGTGACCACGCACATTAGCAAAGATAAACACATGCAAACATAGTGGACATAAGTCAACTCTGTAAAGAGAATACAAACACACCCAGGGCCAGGACTGAAAACTACCAGAGGGGAAAAAAAGGAGAATTAACACAATTAATCAACGGAGAGGTCTAACAGTTTGGCCACCTTCTCCCAACGCTGACCAAGGCTTCAAAGGAAAGTTCAAGAAAGGCTGACAGCTTATTCCAGAGCTTCCTACCAGGAATGGACACGTGCCCCCACTTCATAAACACAGCAGAACGCAATTCCTTCCCAGTGTTCCCCAGGCTGTAATACTGAAATTCCGGATCTCTGCCTTTTCCCACAAAACGCAGAATATGCTCTGGTTTGGAAGAGGGGGAGCAGAGTGGGGAGATCCTACCAGACTTTCATCCTATTTGCTTTTTATGGTAATTATTGTTATAGGACAATTAGCTTCTACTCCCCCCCCCCCCCCCAAAAAAAAAAACCAAAACATTGTTTCTGAGCATTTAAAATTCCTG
>VXBO01007847.1:236411-251806 GCA_013400135.1 Rhinoptilus africanus | reverse complement strand
CCTCGCCTCAGGGCGGTCGCCCTCGCCTCAGGGCGGTCGCCACACCGGCCCCGCGGAGGGCGGGCCGCCGCCGCCGCCGCCGCCTCGCCGGGCGGGCGGGAGGGAAGGGCCGCCCCGTGCCCGGGGGCGTTTGGGGCTTTCCCCGCCCCCCCGGGNTTCCCGTCATGGCGAGCGCCCCCGCTCTCGCTTCTCGGGTGGAGGAATCGGACCCCGCCTCTGCCTCAAGCCATCCTGGAACCTGCAGCCAGGCCTGTCAAAATACCTCAGTCTGGGCGTGAGGCTCCGGGGTAGCAACTGCCCCCACTTCTACCCAGCGTGGAGCAAGTCCAGTGTGACTGCCTTCAAAGGNCCGCTCTCGCTTCTCGGGTGGAGGAATCGGACCCCGCCTCTGCCTCAAGCCATCCTGGAACCTGCAGCCAGGCCTGTCAAAATACCTCAGTCTGGGCGTGAGGCTCCGGGGTAGCAACTGCCCCCACTTCTACCCAGCGTGGAGCAAGTCCAGTGTGACTGCCTTCAAAGGGCGAGAGCTGCGGGGCCTGTGATGTTCTCAGAAGATGTAGCACAGGAGCAGACGTGGTTTGGGTGCCCCGGCGGACACCAGCTGCCCACACACCGCTGTATAGACAAAAGTTTGTCACAGGCATTCATGCTGCCCATACCAGCGCTCTGGAGATCCCAGCATTTGACACAGCAGTGGATCCACAGGCTTGGGGCAGGTATGACCAAGACACGGGCACAGGGGGGATTTTTGCCTTCTCCAGGTTTTAGATCACTGGGGACACATGGGCGGAACTTCTGGTATTTGCACTGTAAGCATCACTGCAGCCATTCACCATACTTAGATCCTGTGTTGCAACACTACCAGTGCTATCAAGGCAGCCCTCTCCCTGCTTCTTTGTTTGGCCTTTTGGGGAACTGTCTGATAGAAGCTCTTCTTTTTCCCACTTGTCCCTGTCAGTGTTCCCCTAAAGTTGCCCATGTTAAAATAACTGAAGAGTTTTACCTGCATCTTTTTTTCCCTTGTTCTCTTCATGAACCTCCCCAGCTTTCCAGCCCAACTCCAAACAAGTGTGCAGACAAAATATAGGAATTTGGGTCTTGCCTCCAAATATACATTTAGCACTTCTGGTCCTCATCAAGCTGTACAGCTTATTCCCCACCTGACACTGCTTTCACACACCCCTGTGGGGTACAGCCCCTGTGCGCTCAGTGCATCTCCCAGATTACAATGCATACAACACTGCCATCTCCCTTTTGACCCTCCAGCAAACACTCAGGATGCCATCTCTGGACTATAACTCCTTGCAGACGTTCAATCTCTAACCTGACTTCATTTTATGGCACAGCATCTTCATTCTCACACAGCCTACATGTATATTGCCTGTGAAATGCCCAATTCCTTCAACTTACTGCCAACCTGTAAAATGCCCAATTCCTTCTTCAAGTTACTGCCAAATACCTCATGTGCTGAACCAAGCCAACAAACTGAAGTAGCATTCAAGCAATTTCTCACCAAGTACACATTCTCATATACACCTCCCTGTATCGCATCCTCTGCCAAACTCCAAACAGAGTGTCCTGAACACGCTCGTCGCAACCCTTCCCAGCTATACCTCACACTGCTCTGGCTGTTAGGCAAGGAACTAACGTGACACCTGCCTGCCATCCAGGGAGTTTTACTAGCTTTGACTTACTTCTGGGATATACTCCTTCGGGTTATTGTGCATGATCTGGATTCAGTAGTTGCTATCAGTAGCGTTCCAAACCTCAGTATCCCCATCCACAGCATTAACCTGTGCTATTCTTACGTTCCCTGATAGAGCTAAATAAGTAGGTCTGGATTCCATCTAAGAATAATTGCAATCCTAGCAGGACAGATAATATAAGCTCTCTAGAATTGCAAGTAAATATTACTCTTGAAAATTATGGTAATAATTGAATATGAATTTGCAAGAGTAGCAAGGTCGTACCCTTTTGACCGGCAGAAGCCCATAGTGCTTCTATTGCTGAAGCTGATCCGCTGAATTTGACTTTTCCTCTAGTCAGACTCTTGAGCTGACTGCTAGTAGTGCAGTCCAAGAAGCAGATATTTTTCCTACCTCTGTTGATTGTTTCTTCTAGTCTATCAGCATCACTATCCTGGAGAATGAGTCCCGCTATCCAAACAGACTGGGTTAGGTCCTCAGCTGTTTGTGATCACTAGTTCAAATAGAGTGGTAAGACTAAATATTAGGGTCTTGAGTGCATCAGGAGGCTCTGCGGCCTCTTCCCCCTGCCATCAGGGGTTTGGCGGCCTGCCTGCACATCAGCCCAGCTCTGATGTGGTGCAGCTGCGTGGCCTTGGGTCAGGCTGCTGAGAAATAGCTAAGCTGTGAGAAGTTTCATCTGGGCCCTCTCTGCTGTGCCTTATGAGCTGCCTTTAAGCACAAGACCATGCCCTTTCCTGAGCTATGCTGTGCCTGGCCTCCTGACTTTCTGCTTTGACCTTGGACTTGCCTCGCTGGTATGGATGTATGGCAATGACCGTGCTTGCCCTTGTTACTGCTGCTGGACTTGCTCTGCTTTTCTCGTTCAGGTACTGTGGGACTGTGTTTCTTGTCAGTGACAAATACTGTACCTGGCTCACCTTCCCCTGTGCAGTAGCCACTTTTGTGGCTCCCTTATACTAAAAGCCTTGCGGCACTAGTGTTTTCACTGCTTGTCTACCTCTCCAGCCAGTGGTATGTGCTTAATGTTGAACAAGCCCTGAAACACTCAACGAACAATTTCCTGTGCCAGTGAAGGTTACCTTCAGTAGCCATCCCCTCTCCTCTGCTGGAAAAGTGGCAGAAAGAAGGACTTAATGTGTGATTCCTCTCACGTGTCCAAGTGCTGTGGTTGTATTTCTATTTCCATGCTGTGTTTTTCACTTCCCTGAACCCAGGTCTCTTAAAATGATCTGCCTTGGGAGACCATTTTAAGAGACCTGTGTAGGAAGCAGCACCTCTACTTCAAATTGGTGCAGAAAAGCTAGTGTTTTCAGAGATCTAGAAGGGGAAGAAAAGAGTACAAAAGAGAATACGTGGGACACTTATTTGGAAACTTGCTGTGAATAGCATTTAAAAAAAAAGGGGGTGAGCAAAAAGCTTTTTATGTGTCTTCCTCGTACCTGAAAACCAGTTCAATATTTCAAACGTGGTGCTGTTTCAACATACTAAATTCTTTGGTGTTGGACAACAAACAAGTGCCCTGTCTTCACTCTGGAGGTTACAGGCTGCTTCTAAGTTAACTCTGCAGCTGAAATCTTTTGATTTGCATCCCTTTATCTTTTGAGTGGAAAATGAGTCAGAGTAAGGGTAGAATAGGGATGTTATTTCACTTTCCAGTTCCTATTAACATTCTGCCCATGGCTGCATTTGGGAAGCACCAGACATTTCATTTAGATTACGTTAGAATATGGCCTGTGAACTCTGCCAGCCACAAATATCTGCACTAACGTCGTAAGTCCTTGGTGGTAGTTCTAAGTTTTTGATTCTTTATTACAGCACTTGAACTGAATAACCATTTAGATATCAATGGGTGGTTCTTTGTAATTGTATTGTTTAGAACATGAGGTGATGGAGCTCCCTGTGTTAAGAGAACCTTCTGTTGTGGGACTGGTGCATCTAAAGTGTCTAATTCCTACAGCGCTGCATCTTTAAGGGAAAGTTATCGACTGAGAAGAAAAAAAAAATACAGGTTGCCACATATACTGCTTCTGAAACCTTGGCTATGAAGAAAATGGTGGGGGTTGGTTTGGTTTTTTTTTTCCTCAGACAAACAGAAGAAAACCACCAATGGCGAACTTGCTTTTAATTACTCGCTTGTTTGGCTTGACATACGTTTCCCTCTGTGTCATTACATTTTGAATATTATGAAAAGAGAGGCAGGATAAAACTGCAGCGATTGTAACCGTTCTAGCATAGTCAGGGGTGCTTGTGTTTTCTGGGCTGTTGTTATTAATGAATTAACAAAACAAACACTAATAAATATAAAATCACAGTAACTACAGCACAAAGGAACAACGACAAACCTCCTCATAGCTTCTAAGAATGACAAAGACTGATTTTTGCCGAAAAGGAATCAGAAAGAAGTAAAGATGGTTAGCATTACTCTTGCAAAGCCTGTGTGCCTTTCTGTTAAGTGATCCATGGCTACCTGCTCCCCCTTGTTACCATCCCAACGAGACACAGCTGCAGGGACCTCTCCTGCAATACAAGCCGCATCAATTAACTTGTCTGTGCCTTTTTTATTTTTAATTCTCCCTGCATTTTGTCTCATAGGATTGTCCTTTTAGATTTGTAACTCCCAAATGTCCAAGGGGGAAGTCCAACAGTGACATGGCTTGAGAATCCTGGTAAAACAGAACATACTGGCACTCCCTAGTCCATTGGTTTTGCCTCATTTTATGTTTGTGAATGAACTGTAGACTTTCCCATTATAACAATTTTTTCCCTCTGTTTTCAAAAGTATTCTTGTATGTTATTTCAGAGTGACCAAGTTTTCTAAAAGGTATTCCAGTTGCTCTCTGTGGAGGATCTCTCTATGAGAATTATTATGTTTAATTTGAGAAGTTCATGCCTATAATCCACATCTAGGGATATCCTATTTTTACAGATTTAGGAGTGGCTGTGACGGCCCTTTTACGGAATCACAGAATTCCGAGAGCACGTTACTGGGGGCTGCATCCAGGTGGGTCTTGAAAGTCTCCAGAGAAGGGGACTCCACACCCTCCCTGGGCAGTCTGTCCCAGGGCTCTGTCACCCTCACTGGAAAGAAGTTTTTTCTCCTATTCAGTTGTAACTTCCTGTGTTTCATTCAGGTACACATTCACGTATGAAGAAGCCAATCCTCACTTTTTTATTTTAGTGTGGTTTTGCAAGTATCCTAGAGGGAAAAATGGCATCTACCCTATCAAGCTTGAGACCTAGAGTAGTGCAGTACAATTTGTATCTTTACAGGTGCAGAGTAATTCCCTGTTATAAACCAGAAAGCTTCTCATGTGGTTGTTGAACATTGAAATATACGATGCTGTACAAACAATTTTAGAATGATGTTTTTTAGGTCCACCAGTTCTTTGCAACTGTGTGGGGTTTTTTGTTTGGTTGTTGTGGTTTGTTTGTTTGTTTGTTTTTTTAACTACTGCTTTTCAGAAACACCCAGCAAATAAACAGGAATCTATTTCTGATTTGGATTTGCAAGGACTTGAGAATGAATATTCCCCAACACTGTTAAGGTCCCTGGGATCTCAGTACAAAACCCACCCACTAAGTCACTATTGTTATGGGTTTTTGCTTATTGTTCTCTACAAGCCACTCACCCACAACTCACTCACTCCATTTGGATGATACGTTTAAAGGGAATTTTCATAGTCTGAATTTGTAGGACGTATTCCACAGCATTTATTATTTAGCAGAGCTTTCTCCTTTAGTTCTCCCAGCACTTCACCAATTTGAAACAGGCCTAGTGGGTGTAGCTGCAATCGCTTTTCTCCAGCTGTGCAAGCATGCCTGGCCTAATAATTGTTCTATTTGAATTGGCATCAAGTACGGTCATGCATTTTGCATATCATATTAGATCTTTGGTAATCAAGTTCCTCCTGTTGTTACTAAATTGTGTCGGTATAAGCAGAAGTCGTGAGGTTGATCTATGCAACTTTAAGTTCTGTCAGATGAGATCGATTCCTCCTTTTTTCCAGAACTAGACCTGAGAGCTTTTACCAGATGCTAGACGTGTTCTGTGTTGATCTACTTTATATTTACAAAAGTACCCTTTTCAGTTATGTTTTCCTTGTAGTGGTATTTACATGAACTGTGTGAGTAGACTTTCTATTGTGGCTCATGTAAAAAAATTTGTTTACCTTACCTTTGAAAAGTGTCACAAAACAGATTCCCAACATGCATGTTAGAAGCAGAAGGGTATTGATAGAGCTCACAGTAGTCCATCTCTTTACTGAACTGTTTCTTTTTTTCTGATGTTGCCAAACAAAGACATTAAAGTTCTTCCAGACTTTTTTTTTTTTCTTCCTCTCCTGCTTGGATATAGTGCCATAAATCTAAAATCAACTGTTGCTTGTTTACACTGAGGCTTATTCTTGCTTTCTGTGCATGCCAGGAAAACCTCTGATCCTCTATCAGTTCCAATATAGTACCACTTTACTCCTGTTCGAGATCTTACATTTGCTAGCCAGCTCAGGGTGATGACTCTTTCCAAATGCCATTGCAAGAGCTCAAAATTAATTTGGCCAGTTTATTAATTTGTAATGACTTGGGAGAGGGAGATGTGAGCAAATTCTGCATTTGCAGAAGAGCTGGCCATTGAATTTTGCCTCCAGGACCCTCGTTCCCTTCCTCTTTGGGCATCTTCCCAACTGCCCACTGAGCTGTGAGGTTGAGAAGTACTACAGGAGTTCATGCAGGGAGCCCTTCTCTCAAAAAATAGATTGGTTTTAGCTTGGTAGTTTGTAGTATTATTGTTATTACTTCAGCAGGGATATTCTGACCTCTCTCCTTTGGGTCTGAGTTGTAAGTGGGATAGAAAATTTGCTGGAAAACACTGGTCTGTCTCGTTTCCTTGACTGCCTCATTCCCCATGCAGGCAAGTTAGTATTACTGTGACTTCCTAAAAGTGACTTCTTAGATCCACATGGCCTCTGTGGAGGTTTTCTTTGACCAAAGCATTTCCGGTCTTCTGTAATGAAAAATATTCTGCCTGATTGCAGATAGGGTGTTAATCCCCTTGCTGCTTTTTCTTGTTTTGAAGCTGGAAGATGACAACTGCCTTCTTTCCACAGATACTTTGTAGTTACTCACGACAAACACTTTATCTTCACTTAGAGGTCTTCTGACAGGCTTTTTTGAGAAACCGGTACAGATTATTTCACTATATCGGATAAAGAATATGAAGTTTGTTGGGTTTTTTTTAAACAATGTACTACCAGTGTTTGATAGGTGATTATAATATACAATTCAGAGAATATCTTACCGAGACAATGTCACGTTGTACAGCATGTCTGACATGATCATAGCAGTCCCTTCTAGTTTTTGTACCTATGAATCCAGTTTCGGCTTTCTCTTGTCTGAGGTCTGCTTATTTTTGTGGGTCCGCAGCTCACCTCTAGTGTGAGCTGGGAGGTGGTTCAGCACCTGGCCTTCCAACAGTGCAGGAGTTTTGTCAGAACAGGACTTTCCCTTCAGTTCGGTTTAGAACAGCACAAAGCAAGTAGAGATGATCTGGGATTAGTGCTAAATATTCAAGCTGATTCTGAGCCAAACTGCTAAGGTAGAAATACTGGTTCAGCTCTGCACGTATTCCAGTTTAATTTGGGTTTAGTGAGAACGCTGCTGTACATACTTGTCTGGGAACAAGGATCTACCTCTTATACACCTGAGTTACCACTCTGACATAACAAATCAACTGAAATTGATGACCTTGGACTGTTTCTTACAGGAATACAAATTGATGGTGGAATTGGTTTTGATTTACCAAATGAAATTTGTGTTTACCAAAAATATACACAAACTACTATTTGACTGAACATGGAAAAATTGGAGGAGACTGTTTTCTCATGGTTTAAAGTCCTCTTGTAACTGGATTTGGCCTCAAAATCCTTTCCCCTCTTTAACTGAATTGCATTGCAGGGGCTTTCTTGAGAAACTGCCTGGAGAATTTTTTTTTTCTATTTCATCTCTGAGACAATATTTAACTTAACAATTCTAACAGTATTGGACGGTAAGAATAACTCTGTCAGAACTACGTCCAATAACCCGCTTCCAAAAGCAGGTGATGACAAATATGTAAGGAACACTAATAATATTGTCAGCATATATTATTTTCCTAGCGTAGTCTCCCAGCTTCCAGCAACTTGTGTCTTGGGGACCTCCAAAGACAGCAGTGACACCTTTGCATTTTATAGTCTTAGAGTTCTCCTCCATTGATTTGTCCATGTGCTTCCCTAACCCTTTTGGGACACAGGGTACCCTATGGGAAGTAGTTTCTTAGTTCAGCTGTGTGGAGACATACCTCTTTGTAACAGACCATCCATCCGCCTCTTCCAGCTGAAGCCTGTAATGCTTGTGTTGTGACAGCTAGAGAATGGTCCATCCCTGGCTGCCCTTTTCATGACACTTGTGATTTTGCAGGTATTAGAGATGTATTAGGGTTAGTTAGTATTAGAGATGCAGATTTACCAGAGAGGTATTCTGTGGCATAATGTGTTTTCTGGTTTGTTCTCTTTTTCTTATCTTTACTAATACTCAGTTTGCTTTTTGACTGCTGTTGAACATTGAGCTGATGTTTTTGCAGAGGTAATAGGAACTTATTCCTTCTGGTTGCAGACAGTTCAAGGGTCTGACATGTATGTATTCTTGGGATTGGTTTTCCCCAGTGTATCACTTGACATCTACTTGAATTTCATCTCTCTGTGAGGTCCTTTGGCGATTCTTCAGTCAAGCATCATAACTGTTGTTAACCAAAACACTTGGTCTCGGCAGGAAATTGCACCTTATGAAGTCCCTTTTACAGATCTTTCACAGCTGTGATGAGCAGAATAGGTCCCAACTCAAGGAGCAGATGATGTCCCAGCTCAAGAGTCTCGTGGGACTTGCTGGTAAAATTGTTTCACTGCGAAAACTTACTTTTTACTCTTTATTTCCTAAACAACTGCTCATTCATGACAGGAGCTTCCTTTTCATCCAATGATAATTTAGTTTCAAGAGCTTCTAATAAGAGATGTTCGCAAATGCCTCTGGAAATCCTAGTAATGATATGAACTGAATCTCCCTTGAGTATGTTTGACTTCATTAAATAATGCCACTAGATCTGCATGGCATGAATTTCTGTACAAAACCTGTGTCAACTCCTCCCCTGTATGTCCTATTTATTTACATGTTCACTAATACTGTTTGGTTTTTCTTGTGTAGGTTTGGTTTTTTGCTATTTTGCTTCACAATTCATGCTGGATTTACAGGTTTGTAGTTTTTTTAAATCCCTTAATGCTTACCTTAAAAATTGGCATTGCAATAGCCACCTACCATATGACTTTTAGCAAGAGACTTGATATTTAAGCTAGTTCATCTCTGAATTATCTTCTAAGACTGAGGAGAAAACAATTTGCTTCTGGAGACTTGTTAGTATTAGTGTTAATGATTTGTTCGATAACTTAAACTCCCGCTCTTCAAGGTGAAACAGAACCTCCAGTGTATCCCTTCATCAAATAACAGACAGGTTTTTTGATACAGAAATCTTCTCAAGTTCCTTTGCACTGAATTCAGATGTAAACCAAAAAATATATTTTTTTCCTGCAATGGTTGTATAGTCTCTGAGTAATCCCTTTAATCTTCATTTGTCTCATTGCCAGATTCTCTGGCACGCTTCCATTTCCTCATGTGTTTGAAAAAGAATTTGCTAGTTTTCATACTTCTAGCAAGTTGTTCCTAAAAGTGTTTTTTCAGCTTCTTCACTCTGTTTTTCACATGTAACCTGCAACAGTTTACAATTCTGTGTCTCCCTATACTCCTCTATTGGCAGAACTTCAACTATTTGAAGAATGAATGCCTTTTTGCTTCTAGTAACCCCCACTGCCATGCTGCTGAGGCATGCCAACCTTCTCTTCAGGATGGGGTCTTTTTGAAACCTCTCAGTTCCCAGAATGCAGATTTCTAACCTTTTTCCATGTGACCAATGTCCTGAATAGTGGTAATTATAATTTCTAAAGTTGCGGAATTGCTCTTGACATTTATTTTTAATGAAGAAGCTATCATAGCCAGGCTGAATGATACTTAACCAACCTGCAGCATACAAATAATTCCTACTGAGGGACAGTGGAGGCTTCTTCTTCAAACAGCCCCTGCTGTCTGTTTCCTACGTAGGGTATTCCGTGATCAGGGAGAACCTATGCTTCCTGGTTTCTGACTGAGCCCAGCTGGGGAGTGCCAAGTACCTACTGAGCTGCTACAGCAGAGCAGCTATCTCGCAGATAGGCAGGAGTGCAGCTGATGTCCTGCCGTTACTCTGGCTGGGGGCTGGAAACTTTACAGGCTGGAATTCTCATGCTAGGTAGGGTGTGGGCTGAGGTACTCAATGATTCCCATGTCTTGGTCTTCCCTGCCAGGGTCTCCTCAGGCCTTTGTGCCAAGAGGCAGGGTTCAAGGAGAGGGGCTACCAGTAGTGGAAGACAACTGAGTCAGCAGTTACTGGGAAAGCGTGACATGTACAGCCTGGGGGAGCAGACAGGATGACCCAAGTGTGCTGAGAGAGCTGGCAGGTGTCATAGCGAGGCCGCTGACATCTTTGAAAGGTCATGGAGATCGGGGCAGACCCCTGACGACTGGGGAAAGGCTGGTGTGTCACCCATCTACAAGAAGAGCGGGGACGATGATCTGGGGGACTGTAAGGCACTCAGCCTCAGTTTGGTCTCTCAGGAAAACCATGGAGCAAGTCTTCTTGGGTGCCTTTTTTGGGGTATGTGATGGAGAAGGTGACTGGGAATAGCCAGCATAGATTAACCAAGGGTAAATCATGTGTGACCAACCTCAGTGCCCTCTAATGATGAGATGACTAGTTCTGTGGATGAGGGCAGAGCAGTGGATGTCATCTACTTTGACGTGGGCAAGGCTTTTGACAGAATCTCTTACTGTAGAGTTGTATCCAGGTTGGGACGTCAGGGTGAGGAAGGATAGCATGATGGAGTGGGGCTGAAGCACTTGCCCCAGGAGGAGAGGCTGAGGGACTAGCCGTTGTTGTAAGTCTGGAGAAGACTTGGGGACAACCCTAATAGCTGCTTTCTGGTACTGAAGAGCCTGTCTGTCTCCTCACTAACCTCTCTTTCTTGAAGTACATAGTCAGAGGACAAGAGACAGATGTCCTGAACTGAAACAGGGCAGATCGCTACTTAATGGAAGGGGTAGGAGGGGAATCGGTTTCTCCATGAGCACTGGGAAAGGTGTGCCAGTCTCCGTCCTTGCTGGCTTTTATGATCCAACCAACAAAACTCTGAGAAAACTGGTATGAATTCAGTGTTGACTCTGTTCTGAGTAGGAGGCTGGACTGGAGCCTGAGAGCAATTCCAAAACGAATTATTATACGACAGCTTGTATATGCTATGTAATCCAAGAATTTCCATTCTTGGAGATTCTTCTTCAGACTTATCCTTGTGATATCTACAGGGCCATGCTCATGTCCTCCTTCATGCTTAAGAGTATGGACACGTGAGGCAGTGTTCACCCAGCACTGCTTCAGTTCTTCCCAGCTGACAGGTTGGCCACCAAGAGACAGCCTCTGAGGTGGGCCACAGGGCTGCTAATGACATTGCTGGTGTAGAGATGGCTGCGTTTGCAAGCCGGAGAACTGCCCAGGGAGGGATGACATCAGATCTCTGGATAGTGGATACACTGCAGCTAGGTCACCCCGTCACTCCCTTTCTACGGGGTCTTTTATTTTCTTCATGTGCTGTGACAAGGGCCTGGTAACGCGAGGAGGCAGAGCGTCAGCGCCGGTGTATGGCGGGGACCGTGTTTTCACAATAAACGCTTCCGAGCACCCGGGGGAAAGCGCTGGCAGCTCATCCTGGGGGCCCAACGCTTCCGCTGCGTCCCCACTTGTGCAAGTTTTCCAAAGCCAAACCCCTATCTCCCCAAAAAGGGAAACGGAGCCAGGGAAGAGCAGATGCGCTTCCCCGTCGGTCTGCCAGAGCTTCCCTGCGCGGAGACAAAAGCCGTTACGGAGGAGACCCGGCGGCCGCCTCTCGCTGCGGGGCCCGAGGAGGCGGCAGGCGCTACCCGAAGNGGCGGAGTGCGGGGAACGCGGGGCGGCTTTGCCTTGCGGTTCCAGAGGCCCTTTGCGGGGGCGCTTTACCGGAGCGGCCTCAGAGACCGCGTTACCTGTTGCTCCCGGTGGAAAAAAAACCCTGACTAATTCTTGTACAGTCAGCTTTGTCACCAGATCGGCGGTAATGCATTCCTATGAGGGGTAGCATAGACAAAAGTTGGAACTTCTGTCATGTGATGGTAAGTTCTGGGTTGCTTAACACTTCCCTGGGCTTGGAGGCTCAGCACCCAGCACGGCCTCATCTTTACACTGCTGGTACAAGCCAGAGCTCATCTTCTAAGAAATGAGAGCAAAGAGCTAGAAGAAACGGAAATAAGACAAAGAAGAAAAGAAATAAGACAGATCAGAATAATGACAACGGCTTCATTTTTGATCTCTTCCCTCTATTGTTCAGAATTAGAGGCAATGCTGAGAGGGGTGGCAACATAGTTTTCCTATTTCTGTTTATTGTTTCTTGCTGGGATGTCTTTTCTGTGCAGAGGAAGGACCTAGTGGTACCAGGATGGCCTGTAGGCATCAAGGAGGCAGTAATAGCCATTGACGTGAAGAGGGTGTGAATGAGCAGTTACCCGTCAGGAGTCTCTGTCCCACGGTCATACAACATCTGAAGAGAGTTACAGGCTCACTGAGTTACATTTAGGACACTGACGTACCAATTCTGCGTGTCTAGGGGCCTCCAACATCTCATGTAATGTTTTATATAAATGAAATATATGCCTTACATTAGTCTTTCCTGTATGTGTTGATTTTTAATGAACTTTTTGACCTATGGGTCAGAAGTTTTGCAGAGAAACTGAGCTGTGTTTTAACATCATGTTGAGGTACGGTCACACCATCCCCTAAAGAAGGCGACCCAGGTGCCCTGACCTGGACAGATACTTAACTGAGTTGGAAATAACAAATTTGTTTAGAAGATTAAGATAAAAAGAACTTTGTAATCATTGATTACTGCATGGCATCATTAGTACTGAGCAAGGGACATGCATATGTGGTCAATTGATTACATTCTTAGCCCTTACTCTACTCTTGTGTGCCCGACAGAAAAAAGAACAAAAGGATTTTGTCAGAAAATCCCTGCAGGCTGTCGTATTTCCTTTTTCCCCTCTCGTTTTCTGCAGTCAAATATGGAGTGTGGTGAATTGAGCCTTGAACTGTTGGTAAGGACTGGTTTAGCTGTGGACGGATGCCATGTTTAAGAATAGAACAAAAGCATTTTAAATGCAGTGGCATTTAAATGTATGGGCAAAAATAGCTGTGATGCTGTTACGTCTTGTTGAAAAAACCCTGGGATTGTTTCCTTTATTTTGTGGTAGTGCTGCTCCAATAGGCAGCCTTCTTTTCAGCGTCTGGCTTGTGTTATGTTTGTTTTAAAGGAGGGAAATCACTGTATAAGCTATTTCTAGGTTTGGGGACATGCAGTTGCTCAATGGGCCAAATGCAGCAGATCAAATGAGTCTATGTTTGATTAAACTACACCCACTGGTGGTCAGTAGCCAGAGCCAGAACAACCTGATGGTTATATTAATTGTTGTTTGCTCTGTTGCAGGGAAAGCTGACAGCAAGAGAACGAATTCTTCTGCTGTTGGACCCTGACAGTTTTGATGAATATGACATGTTTGTGGAACACAGATGCTCTGACTTTGGGATGGACTCTGATAAGAACAAGGTATTTTTATTTCATATAGCTCTTGTTTCTTTGTCCTCTGCAGTTTAGCCAGCCATCTGGTTGAAAATATGCTCTTATGTTCACATGTCGATTCTTCTATTTGTTTTCTTTTCTCTCCTTTTCTTTTTTTTTTTTTCAAATTTCCTTTTGTTACTCTCAGTTTCCATTTAACAGCTTACATGGTTTACTTTTCCATTATCTAAACTTGATACCTTTTTTTATAAGGTCACATGTTTGATTGAAATACTTCCCCAGATACTGTCTTAGATTTGTATTTAAAAAGAGGAGGCTGCAGAGTTCTCTTGCTACAACTTTGTCAGTCAAGTCAGATATGAAGAACAAATACTGGTAGATACTTCTGTCTCCCTCCAGGTAACATTAGAGTTATAGGATGAAATAACTTAGATCCATAATTATGCCAGCCAAACTATAGAGTCAAAAAATCCTTTAGGGCCTTGAAATCTGATCTGTTTGGAAATCCAAGCATTCATACGGGTCTGTTAGTGAGTTGCAATCTGCTTGCTTATGCAGTTTTCAGATGTAGGGCCATGTATCCTAAACGAACATGGTGCATGAGGTTCATCATCTAGAGGGAAAATCTATAGCTCCCTAAAGACTCTCACCATAACATTGATGCCTGATGAATCACGACATGGGAGAAGTATTTTATTGCGATTTAGTACAGAACGGACAAATGAATGTGCTGGGATGTGTATGTGGCTAATGCAGATGTGTCTGTTCACTGTGAACCTTCCTGTAGCAGAAGGCCCTATTTGCTGTGCAGTGTTCTGGTTTGGGGTGTGGAGAGAAGCTGCTCTGTGTGAGCCACTAACCCATGCTGCCTACAGTGACTACAACTTCTCTTTATGCGGTTATTAAACCAGTTTATCGGTTCAGTCCTTCAAGTTGCTGCATCCTATGGTTGAGGGAGGGATCAGTAGGCTTCCACCATGAGCAGCTGGAGTACTGGAAACCGGCAAAGGTGAAGGACTTGGTTTTGTTTCAGTAGCCAGGAGACTGATGGGACTTGATGGTGGGAGGGATGTTGTTAGACCTCCCCTCTTGCTGACTGTAGGAGCAAACATTTCTTTCTGTAAGTAATTTTTTACTCTGTTCCCCAGCAAACTGAAGTAACTGCTGTGTTGCCTCTCATCATACTATTCCATACTGCATCACACAGTGCTGATAACAAATTGTTGCTTCGGAAGATATGAGGAGCAGCAAAGTCCTGAGAGTGACAAGAGGGTTAACTTTTTCCTTGTCCTTCAGAATTCACCTTTCAGTGAGCTGCGGATTGTGTTTACAGAGCACAGTTTCACAACAGATGACCTAACTGTGGCCAGTGAGCTGGAATATTAGTTTAGCATTGGGTTTCTCTGAGTTCCTGGAACTTTCTGAAGTGAGACGTGTACTCGCATCCAGGCCACTCTATGGGCTGCTTGGTCTTTTAGTAGTCGTCTGTGTGAGACAGTGGCTGGAACTACAGGTGTGTTTCCTGCTGTTCTGTGTGCCAAGAACCAAGAGTTGATAGCAGTGTTTTCTCTGCAGCCTGGGAAAAGTCCCCCCCCGACTGGTATGACCTTCCTGAGATCCTGAGAACAGATCACCTTGAGCATAAATGGCCCTTAGAGTGCACAATATGCTCTCTTTTTTCCCCCCCTTATTACAGGGTGAAAAATGGGACAGAACAAGTTGAAGTATTTGGGGTGACTGTAATTGTATTTCTCGACCTTTCCAGGGTTGTTTTTTGCCCCCCTGTACTAGTACCTCAAGAAGGGTTTGTGTGCTCTGTCCATTCTTTCAAAAACATCAGCTGGTTCTAAAAAAAGGTACATTCTGTCTCTAAGGACATAGAATCATAGAATCATAGAATCATAGAAATTTG
>VXBO01007847.1:101066-236238 GCA_013400135.1 Rhinoptilus africanus | reverse complement strand
ATAGAAGGCTATAAGGTTAGTCAAACATGACTTACCCTTGGTAAAACCATGTTGACTACTCTTGATGACCCCCATGTCCTTGACATGCCTAGAGATAGTGCCAAGGACAAGTTGTTCCATCACCTTACCAGGGATTTTCCTTAACTCCAGATGTGCTGAAATTTGAAGGGAAACTGCAAAATTCATGAATCTTTACACTAACGCACAGCTAATATGTAGTATTACTTCCTATTTTTTGTTTCAGGGCTGGGGGAAATCTTTGTGGAAGCCCCACTACAAACAAGAGAGACCAGTCCTCTCGGAGAATCAGTTCGTGCTTTGACTTAGTACTCAATATAAGTTTGTGGGTTTTTTAGTGGATGTTGTTGCTGCTTTGATTTTTTAAAATTATTATTTTTGATTGATTTATTTGTTTTTTAATGCAGTATCCTGGAGACAGTGTGGTGACCGGGCGTGGACGGATTAATGGGAGACTGGCTTATGTTTTCAGTCAGGTATGATTTTGCTTGTTGTTTTCTAAATAGCACGTACTTATCCTTTGGAATAAATTTACAATAGTTCAGTGCGGCCATGCAATAATGTACCTATTTACCTTCTACCAATAAGCATAAGGTAGATGTAACATCCTGTGGGAGGAAGCAGGGCACCTTCAGACAAGAAAAAGCAAAAAAGCATTTCTAAGAACTTTGTTGGGCGAGAGATGCACTTGTGGAAAGGGTGAGGTGAAAGGAGTGCTGAATGCAGAGCCAGTGGGAATGTTTTGAAAAAATGAAACTGTTGTCACTTCGATGTAATATCACTGGATGTTGATATGCTGAGAGACTGAAGGAGTCCTGCAAACCAGACTGCAGGCTCTGTCCCTGCAGTTGGATGTGTGTGGATGAGCTCCTGCAGGTGTGTGGAGACCTGCAAGTGTCAGCGCAGGGCTTTTGCGAGTTCTGAGAACTGTCTCCTGGGATTTGAGCTGCAGACTGGGGTCTGTTCGCTGGAGGTGACAACTGGGATTGCAATGAGTGGAATTCATGATAGAGGGCACTTGACCAACCTTGAATTGTTTCTCAGGTTTGAGCTCTCTGATTAGTTGAAGGGACTGTGATAGATACCATATAAATAGATTGCTACGATATACTTTTTTATATTAAAATATACTTCTTATATTAAAATAAGAATATTTTAGAGGAAACACCATAGGTAGAGATTTGTCTTGATGAGTCTTAATACAGTGGAAGCAAGGCTTTCTTTCAGGTGGTTGGTAACTGCTCCTCTCTTCTGGGCCACAAAGTAGCCTTTGTTCAATTTGCTGGCATGGCCAAAACGATTGTTACTTTGTGACCTTGGAGCAAGTCCTACACCCTCCTTTTTTTGTCTTGTGCTTGTAGTCCTTCCAAGGAAGGACACTGGGACACTGTTATGTGGGCCTGAACATAAGATAGGAGCCAAAAGCAGACCTTAATTTTTAGAACACCACAAGTAGAGGGCAGGGTTTATATTAAAAAAAATTAAGTGTTACCCCTTTACCTCTTTTTTTTTTTTTTTTAGATATATTTAAAGATATTTTTCCTCTCTAAATTGAACTGACACCTGAGATGTTCCTTCCTTTTTGGTTCAACTGGTAGTCACAGTCATGCTCTTCTCTGTTCACACAGTTTTTAAGGCTTCTTTGAGAGTAGGACTTGGTGGGAATGCATCAGAGAAACTTACCAGAGGTTGGCTCTGGGCTCTCTGGGTGCCAGCAGCTGTCAATATCCCCTTTCTCTTCTGGACCAGTCCCAGGGCCTCGTGTTGCTTGTTCAAGATCGTACTGCTCAGGCCCAGGGGTAGCACCAACAGACAGTTTTGGCTGGTGTAGTCCCTGCAGCACCCACAAAAGAATGATTGACTCTTGAAGCGTAACTCACGAATATTCAATAATGACATATTTTCAGGTTTTGATTTCTGCCTGTTTGCAGGCATATCTTACTGCTGCCCCTTGCAGTGAGACTCTCCTCACAGGTAAAATTTCACCAGACTACTCCAGTATTGATAATGTCCATGAAAGAGGAACTTGTCTTTGTAGAAAGAGAGAATGTTTCTGTGAAGGGGAAAAAACCCCAACCATATGAGACGTAGTAAGTTTGTCATTTTAACAGAGAAGCCGCTGGTAAGTGTGTACAAAAGATCATCTTGCTTGTAAGCATGTGGAGGTGTGGATTGGACAGGATTGATCTGCAGCATACAAAACTGTAGGATTATAGTGTTTACTTGCAAATTTTTACTGAAACGATTCTTTCCCTAATCTGAATGTTTGTTTTCCCTCCAGGATTTTACTGTATTTGGAGGTAGTTTATCTGGAGCTCATGCCCAGAAGATCTGCAAGGTAATGCTTCACAGGAGAAAATAAACCAAAAAATTTCAGCGTCCTTTTTTTTCAGTCTGTTGTGCTAATGACTTTAGAGAAAATGATTTGTGACTGGTGTATATCATGGCAACCTGAAAATGCGTATCTCATTGTGTCAGTTCAGATGTGAAAGCACAGGTGAGCAGAAGGGATACCCTTTGGAAGCTTTTAAAGTATAAGGGAGCTTTTCCAAGTAATACTCACTTTGTTTAAATTAAGTTGCCTTTTCTACTGTGCTGCCACAGACAAGAGAGACTTGCAAAGTACAAATATAAATTAACTAGCTGTTGTCTACTGGAGAAATGTGAAATCACTTGGGAGAAACTTTTTCCTATAAACAGTGCTATGCAGAAGTGTGTAATTTTTATAAAAAGCAAATGTAACAAGTAAACAATCTGAAGATAAACAGTTTTACGACTTGGAGGTCATCTTAATACTCAGAACTTCTGTTATCAAGCGCTTGTAGCTATTTATTCTAATTTGTCTGCTTGCCTCACTGGAAAAGCTGGTGTTTGAATCCTAGGGCTGAGGAGGACAAAAACTTTTTCATGCATGAGTGGTTTGGGCTGGTGAAAAAGTCCTGAATTTTCTTGCTAGGGAATCAGAAACAAGGTTTTTGGTGCACGAGGCCTTTTCTCCTGATGGAAATAACTACTTTTTGGCATAGATCTTCAGCAGTGAGGAGTTGTAAAACCAGAAAACATGAAGACTTTGGGCTAGATAGTAACTACTTGGGTTTACCAAGTCTTGATATTGGGGAAGAGTAGATATTACCCATTCACGTTGGAGCTCTGCAGTGTCTCTTTGCATTAGGGAGGGATATAATGGTACTAGAATGACGGGATGCTTTCTACTGGTTTTTTTTTATCTCTTATTTCTAAAGAAGCAGGGAGAGTGCAGGTAGCAGAACTAGAAAACAATGTGAGTCCTTCCTAGTTGGTATTGTTCTTGGTTGGCATCAATGCCAGTGGTAGGCTCCAGAGATTGATGGCTCTGGATGCATCAGTTGCTTTGGGGCTCAGAGTCTTTGGGGCTGCAGCCGGGGCAGTGGAGAGCTCAAAAAAAGACTGCCTGGGTGTTGTGGTGTCTGTCTCACTTCTAGTTTTTCTTATTGGTCTGAATTATGGAAAGCAGAAATCTGTTCTAAAAGGCTATCTTGGCTCCTGCAAACCTTATCAGTGGCTTAAGGAGTATAAAATGCCAAGGACCATGGAAGTGAAGTTGCTGTCCCTTAGGTAGATTTCCCTGGAGATCTGCCCCCTTGGTGGTAATCAGTTCCCATTTGGGATTTTTTCCTGAGAGGTAGCAGTATTTGGCATCTTGCAGCAAAGCTCCAAGTTAGGTAGGTCTGGGCTACAGATTGCCTGTTACTTTTGCAGAAGAACCTTGTGGTCCTTCAGACCACATTAAATGCCTGCAATGGTTTCCCTGAGAGATTTAGCATGGCTCTTTTGAGTAATACGTGCCTGCTTGCGGTAGGTAGCACCTCAAAGCACCTGTATGTACGTGCATTTATGTTGTCATGTTTCAAGACGATTGTTGAGTTCATGAGATGAAGAAAAGTGTTTTTGAGAATGAATCCTGAAATGTTCCCTACAAGTACTGGCGTGGCAAAAAAAGAGTCTGATCTCAAATACATGAATACATTAAATAAATAATTAACCCTTATATAAGCCCCTGGAAAACAGTGAAATGTGTCAATGAACTTGTTTCACTATACCTGTCCTGCTAGGGTAACAGGCCTTCTAGGAAGGAGTAATAAATGTCAACTCATTTTTAATAAGGCGTTTGACAACACCTGCTGTAACATTCACATAAGCAAATGAGGCCACACAGATGCCTTTGAAATGTGTGGTTGTATCTAAATTGTAAAGTCGTTCTGTGTCTGCCACAGCGATATTTCAACTTTTAAATGGACATCAGGAACAAAGCATGAAGAGCCCCTGTTTTACATTGAATGGCTGCAAGTACTGTACAGAGAAAGTCTATGGTCAATTGGTGTTCAGGCTGGAATTTTGGTACAGCTAAGATACTATTGATTTGAATGGGACTGAGTATGGTTACTGTGTTACTAGGCAATATAAAATTCAAGGTTGATGCTGCAAGCACTCTGAAAGAAGCTGAAGATTGTCTGAAAGAAAATAGAATTGTGTAACAATGATTGAAAGGGCTAATGCCAGGCAGGGAAAGCAACTTTGAAATTCAAAATGGGGATTGACTGACAGTGTATAGTTTTACAGAAAATTATTTAGGAGCTAAAGCAGATCTTAATGTTAAAGCAGATCTTAACGTAATATATCTGTGCTGTAGTGTTACTAAAATGGCAAACATTTTACTGGGATCTAATAAGCAGGAGTATTTTATGTAAGGAATTCAATCCTCCCACTTAAGCCTCTGTTGGAGTATTGTGTATGATCTTGAGGCAAGTAACCAAAGTGATCAGAGATCTGATGTTGGAAGAACAGTGTGACTGAGTTGATGGTGCTTAGTCTAGAAACACGAAGGGAAATGAGAAGACTGAAGGGAGAGTTGAGGTACTTGAATGTTTATGAAGGTGGAGGCAAAGGGTTGCCTAATTGCTCTCCCTGTCTACTATGTATTGAGAAAGAAGTAATGTTTTTAAATTTCCGGAGGAAAGATTTAGTTTAGTCTTCGCAACTTCTAAGAAGGATAATCAAGCATTAGAATATACTGCTTAGGGAGATTACACAATCACAACTGTAATAAACTTTTAAGATCAGATTAGACATGTATAAAGGAGAGTTTAAGGTGCCATTGATACTTCTTGTGTACGGAGAATAGTTAATACAAATAAAGGAGAAGCTGAGTGCTATGTAGGTAGTTCAAATTCTGACACTTATGGATTTGTTTCTAGGGGATGTACATTTTGGAGGGTGGTTGCTTTGGGAGTTTAGTTTACCTAGGTCAATAATGAGGAGTTTGTATTCATCGCCAGGTCATGGATCAAGCTGCCCTGGTTGGAGCACCCGTGATTGGGCTGAATGACTCTGGGGGAGCCCGTATCCAGGAGGGAGTGGAGTCCTTGGCAGGCTATGCAGATATATTTTTGGTAAGTAGGCTGCTGGATGACCCGGAAGCTTGGCATCTGCAAAGATGGACAAAGTCTTTCTTTATTTAAGTCTGTGTTTGTAAGTAAACTTTTAGGTTATCATCATCCTATTTCAGCCACTGCTACCTGGTAAATAAAGCAGCATATATAGGGGCTTGTGAGACCTGAACTGTCCTTTTGGTTCTCTTACTGGCGTTGGGCAGATTACTGTACCTCTTTGTTTCATTTACTCATGCGTTAAGCAAGGCTAATGCTGAGCTTTGTAAAACACGGTGATCCAATGAAGAGCTCTGCAGGAGTTGCACTATATAGTGTGCTTTGTCCTAAGAATGAAAGAATAGGCAATTTACTTAATTGGAAGAAACCCCCAAACAACTGTTTAACTTCTGATTCACAATAAGGTATAGATTGCTTGTATTGGGATGGAATTTCTCTCAAGTGTTTATCTGTTTGTCTGAGACAGGTGGACGTGCTGTAGTTCAGAGGGTGTTTTGTTAGGTGACTGATGGTTTGTGATCCACCACCAGCTGTCTCTGTGTATCCTCTGAAATACAGATACGTTAAGAATTTCACACACCGGATTTGTTATTAATAGGGCTGGTAAAAGGTGAAAGATTTCCACTGCAGAAAGAGGGACTTAAAGTAAATCAAACACTATGTACTTGAAGAAAACTTGAGAAACTCGAATCAGAAGCACCAAGTGCCTGTGCTGTCAAGATGGTAGGTCAGTGGGGAGGGGAAAAGTTTTGAAAAAAAGAAAAAAGACGCAAGTCAGAGATTTCTGTTCAAAGAACAGTATACACTACAATGTTAACCTTACCATTTGGGGATATCCAATACTGATTGAACTGGTGAAAGTTTTATGTTTCTACAGTATTTTTGTGGCTAATGAAAGAATTTTTCCTCTAGACACGTTGCTGATAATTTTTTCACTGAAATGACGTTATTTTGTGTGCCCGCCAAAGCACACAGTTTTAAAGTAAGTGCACAAAANGTCTCACGAGAGTGGAGTAGAGGGGCAGAATCACCTCTCTGGATCTGCTGGCCACGCTTCTTCTGATGCAGCCCAGGATGCAATTGGAACTCTGGGCTGCAAGTGCACATTGTTGGTGTGTGTCCAGCTTTTCATCCACCAGTTCCCCCAAGTCCTCTTCTGCAGGGCTGCTCTCTATCACATCATCCCCCAGCCTGTATTGATAACGAGGACTGTCCCGACACAAGTGCAGGACCTTGCACTTGGCCTTGAACTTCATGAGGTTTGCTTGGGCCCACCGCTCTAGCTCGTCTGTGTCCGTCTGGATGACGTAAAGGTGATTGTGCTCTCAGTAGGAGTGTGAGCAGGTGGGATGACAAGTTGGTCAGATGCTAACAGTCTTCTGGCCTAGCGCAATCTGGGATGATGCAGTTGAACAGCTACAGAAGTCAATTGTAATCCAGTTTGAGCAATGTAAACACTTTTTTTTGGACAACATGCCATCCGTGTTGGTGGACAGCAGTAATTCACCATTGTGTAAAACTCAAGGTGGTGCAGGAATTTGATTATGCAGGAATTTGATTTTAAAAGAATCTCTGCCGGCTGCAGTTGGTTAGTAAAGCTTACTTCTGCCTCTGAGTGATAGTGTATGATAGATATGTTCAAATTTTGGGTACATACACTTCTTGCCACTCCAGGCTCAGTGAAATTTTTGCTGCTGTAGCATCTGTTGAGGTTGCATGTTCCATCTTCCTTTGCAGTCATCGCATGGTATATGAAATCAAATGTATGGGAACAGAAAGAAGCAAAACAGTAGCAACAAAATTATTTTGGTTCTGTTTGCATCAAGATATTCTCTCCAGATATTTGTCTCCCAGTAAATAAAGCAAGCTGTCCTCTCCTGTTTGTGGTTGTGGATTCTTGCAGAGTCTGTGCACAGACTTAAAGATGCACTTTTGTGGTAAAACTAGATGTCTTTTTTTTTCTTCTGTTGCAGAGGAATGTTCTGTGTTCTGGGGTAGTTCCGCAGATCTCCCTCATTATGGGTCCTTGTGCTGGTGGAGCTGTGTATTCCCCTGCCTTAACTGATTTCACTTTCATGGTGAAGGTAAGGGTGAAGAATATTTTGACCTGCTGCTAGTAACATTGATCAGAACAAACTGACGCCCACGTGAAGGTGTTTTGGTTGGTTTGTTTGATTTTTTTTTTTTGAGATGGCCTTCTGCTTTGGATTAAGCTTATTTTTCATGAAAAGTCAAGAATAACTTTTCCAAATAACCTGTGAATAGTTGCATTTTCTGTGGATTTTTAATATAATGCATTAAGGATTTTTAAGAAATTTGTCCCTGTGTTTACTGTTTTCGTATTTTGGAGAAAGTCTCTAGAGACTGTGGCTTTTCCTTAGGTGCTTTTGCAGCTTGGGCCTTGCATTTACTGTGTTTTTTTGCCTTTTTTTCCCTCCCCCAGGATACATCCTATCTGTTCATCACTGGCCCGGATGTAGTTAAGTCTGTTACCAATGAAGATGTCACCCAAGAGCAGCTCGGGGGTGCGAAGACACACACTGCTGTATCCGGTGAGAGCTGGGTAGTTTACTTAACGTACTACCTGTTCTTTAAAGTAAATGACGTAGTTGTTCTAGCTAAACAGCTGATGGTCGTATGCAGATTTCTGTACTTGTGAGCATCATGAGTCTTAGTGATAAAACTCTACTTCAGCACAGATATTACTCTCTATAGGGCTCTCTTGCCGGTCCTTTTCAGTAACGGAAAACAAAATAAGAGAAGTGGGAGTGTGGGAAAGTTCTGGGATTTGTCAGAGAAAGTAGCAAATCCACAAAAGATTCCAGAAGTGTGAAGACTGTCAGAGGGCAAGGCTTAGCAAAGTAGGCTTGGGGTGGTGTGGCGTTTTTTTGGTTGTTGTCCAGAAACTTGCATAGATTGAAAGATTGTTAACAATCTCTTGTTTGCTTACTAACATCATTGATTGAACTTCTTAACTATAAACCAAGTGGCAATGTGAGATGAAGCGCTTTTTTTTTTTCGTCCTCCTTTTTTTCTTCCCACCTTTGGGAAGACTTGGTGACACGAGAGTCTTCTTGAGGCTCAAAATGGCTGCGGGATCTCAAATTCTCTCTGAACTGAACTAATGATGAACCAAAACCGCACACAGAGACAATGCTTAGATCCAGCCTTTATAAAAAAACTTGTAGTCCAAAGCTTGAGTGCAGCACAGTAACCCGGGTTGAATTCCAGAAGGCTGGGATCCAGCTAGGTCTGTGACAGCTGATAAACCAGTTTACAGTAATTTAAATATGAGATCAACAATCCAGACTTGTTAAGGAGGAAGTCTGATACAGGCTTGCATTTTCTAGATATTTTTAGCTGGTCAAATGCAGTGGCTTAGAACTCCGGATTGTTAATAGCTCAGGTTTAAAAATTCTTCTCATTAGTTCTTTGTATATCTTTATTGGGACGTACTTGATGGTGTAACCTTGCAAAATAATTTCAATAACTGCTTAACTGTTTCTTTCTAGGAGTCGCGCACAGAGCCTTTGAGAACGATATAGATGCTTTACTTAATCTCCGAGAGTTCTTTAATTATTTACCTCTTAGCAACCGTGATCCAGCTCCAGTGTGTGAATGCCATGATCCTAGGTAAGAGGAGACTGGCTGAGGTTTGTGGTCTCTGACCACTGAATTTCATGTCTTCTCTGGCTCAGGGAGTGCAGAGATGAGTGTTTTGTGCCTGGGATCTTGGCTGATAATTCTGCATTGCGGTGTGTGAATATGGCAAATATTTCAACATGCGTGTGTCCGTATGTACGTGCTCACTGTTAAATTTAACTTTTTTTATTTTCTGAAAGCAATGATACCCAGACTGTGTACAGAACATGGAGAAAAGTAGTCTCTGTACAGATGGGCTGTCGCAGTCTGCAGAAACAAGCAAGCGAGGCAGAAGATAGCACAGTGCACAAAAGCAGAGAGAGCTTGCCCTGCCATGTCAGTCATGTGTCTGTTGGGTACATTCTCTTCTTCAAGGTTAGTGGTGGAGAAGCAACAAGGAGGCAGAGGCAGAAAGTTTTATGTATTAGGTACTTGTCTGTCAAGCTCATTGTGTCGTTGGCAACGGTAACAAAGGAAGGATTTGAGTCATTTCAAGAGGAGAAAAATGTCGACCGTCTGAACTTTTATCAGAGAATTTTTCAAGAGATAGAGAGGCAGCTAGAGAGCCAGCACAGGGCTGGCGGAGTAGGCAGCCTTGCTAGTGGTGTGAAAGGCAGAGAATGTCAAGGCAAACAAAGCATTTTGACCCGAGATCCAGTTGCACCCCCAGTTCAGCTCTTTCTGTAGGGAAGCCATAAGAGGCTGTCGCCCTCTTCTGTACGGGAGCTGCGCCCGAGTTTGTTCCTTTCAGTTCTACAGATGTGTGTGACCTATGTCTTGGGGTTCTTGCATGCCTGAAGATTGTAACGTGTGAGTCGGGAAGGTTTTATCTTCTCTTCATGCTTCACTGTTCTTTGCAATGCCTTTGAAACAATTTGTTTGGGGAGGGGTTTTTTGTATCGATTTTACAAATCACTGGTGTGGTAGCTGAAAGGCATTGTTCGCTATTAGAGAAATAAATTTGCCAATTGCTTTTAGAGAATGGTCAGACAAGTCAATTAATTACTCGTCCTAGTTTTTCTGAGATGTGGATCTTTAGGTGTTTATTAAACCGGAAGACTGTTCTGGTTTGATAGTGACAAACCAAAGCAAATCTTTTACGTTATTTGGTAAATTTGGATTATTATCTCTGAGGTTATCATGTTCCTTCTAGGCATTCAGCAAGCTGTAATGGGATAATTATCCTCTATAGAACTGAATGGGATGTTTTAATTTCATTATAGAAACAACAGTTTGGATTTTTTTAACCAATGTGTCTTATAATAGACAGTTTATTTCCAAGTGAGAAGCTGTCAGTTACGTTATACCTACTAATGTATGAGATTAGCTCGTTATTTTCTTAAGGGAGGCACTCTTTTACATAGCACCAGATAGGATCATGGTATTAAATGCTCAATAATTTGTACTAAGAACTTCAATTTAGTAGTCTCTGTCCATGTGAAGACAAATCGGTTAAATTTCCCTGTTTTTATAGCAGCATCTCCAGTATTTCTTCCATTTGTGGTCCTAACGCTTACATTGGTAATATTTCATCTGGACGTACTGACATCTTAATAACACTCTTTTCGCTTTGAATTGATGTGTTGGATCCCTACCACTGCTCCAGTCAAAGCCCATCTCTCTAGAGTAATTTCTTTTTTTTTTTTTTTGCATCATTTTCACACCACAAAAAATTTCCATGAATAATAAAAAGGAAATTAAACATACTTTTGTCTTCATTGTTAAGTCCAGAAGCTGCTGGATTTTTTTTCTCTAGGTGGGTAGATTCTTTGTGGTGTTGAAGATGTCCGTCTTGGTTGCTGAAACTTCTGTCAGTTGGAGTTTTTGACATCAGTGACCGGGGTTCTAAAGAGTTAGAAGGTTCCTTATAGTACGAAGTTGACTAATAGTGAATATGTCCTCTGCCTTTGAAGGGTGTCTCGTTCATTGCATTTGGTATATTATATGCTGTGATTTTTTACCTTTATGTGTCTTTGGCTATATTTCCTCTAAACCCTGAAGTATGCATACAAATTTCTGGAGGAGTTTGTTACCAATTCTTGGTAACTGAGTACAGTTGCCCTTTTCGTATTGAAAGAAACCCAACATGGATCTGTGTGAGGGTGTCTCAAGCCATCGCAGGCTTCAGATGACTGTTTTGACGATGAGCAGCAGCAGTTCCTTCCTGATGAGCGGGATCTGTAAGAAACATACTTCTCAATCGCTTAAGGCCAGTGACTCTACGAGCAAGCTCCAAATGTTCTTTATCTGTGATGATTTGAAGGAGATTTTGAAACTTGTGATATTCTGGGTAATGTCTTCATTTTGA
This sequence comes from Rhinoptilus africanus, assembly GCA_013400135.1. Classification (NCBI taxonomy): domain Eukaryota; kingdom Metazoa; phylum Chordata; class Aves; order Charadriiformes; family Glareolidae; genus Rhinoptilus; species Rhinoptilus africanus. The sequence continues at coordinate 224,844 of VXBO01007847.1, read as the reverse complement.
TGGTGGTTATTAATTTTAATGCCTTTATAATTTCCCTCAGTACTCTACAGCACTGTGAATTTATGGGAGCAATAATTTCCTTTTTCCACTTTCCTTATCCTTTGGGATATGACAGGTAATGGATAGAACGTAGAGCACATTCATATCTACTCTATGGACAAAAAAAGTTTCAGAATCTTTTGTAGCTTGGAGTTTAGTATGTTAAAATTGATTGCTTTCATCAGATTAAGGTTTCATTATATCATTTTATGGAAATATTTGCATGCCATGCTCTTAATCACAGGGAGAAAATACTTGGAAGCTGTTGCTGCCAGTTTTATTCTATTAATAGATGTATCTCTTACTCTCTGGGTGAGGAGTTGTGCCTCTCTAGTCCTGCGTGTGTGAGGGAGCACAGAGACTGCCTGGGGCTTGCACTATTTTTTGCCTAATCGTGACGAACTGCAGATAACTTCTTCAGTTTTAAATTGGGTTTCTAGAACCTTGTGTTGTTTTGTTTTAAGTGTACTATATCACGGCATTGTTAACATAGCAATTCAATAAGAAATCCACCAAAACACCGCTTATAACAAATACAGATCAGTATTTTTGCAGAATAGCACAAATATAACGCTCCCTGAAGCCTTCTCAGTGGTGACTCATAAAAACTGACACCCTCCCATTGGGACTGCGACTGAGTCCAAAGGCCCCGTGAATGCTCACGCTTGTAGCTCCTTAATGAAGCTGACAGGATCAAAGATGGGGGTAACTGCTGGTGTCAGCTGCGAATAGGGAGGCCACATTTTTGTTCAATGTCAAGCTCCACATGAAGTGCGTCACTGGTGACTTAAGCAGAGTAACAGCAAAGATTCTTTAAACACAGGCATTAAACCGAAGAAGCTGAGAACAGGTGTTTTTCTCACCTATGACTCTGGTGACAGGGGAAATAAGTATGGAATTTTTTCCTACAGTTAAGTGTATCCAAAATCAAAAGTGCACAATGTGTGCAGGGAAAGGGTCGGAGCTGTAAATGTGTGGTAGAGCCGGATACATGACCAGAAACCTTGCTCTCCTGTTGAGAGAAACCATTCTGCGGGTCCAGCTGTAAGGGCTGGAGCCCGGCGCTGGCTAAGCAGGCTTTTCTGCTTCTGCCACTTGGCACTTGTCCTACCAAATCCTTTTCCCCACAGCTGACTCCTGCCCCAGCGCAGCGTCCCACATGGCACCAGTGCTCCCTGCAGATCCCCGTGGCTAGCATCGCCCTGCCTCTGCAGTTCCCTGCTCCTACTCCCCATGCGTAACCTTGGGCTCTTCCAGAGGAGACAGTATTGCCAGGAGATGGCTTCATAAGCGTGTATAGCTGTGGAAGGGATGTCTCCTTTGGGAAGAGATCAGCCGGGCTTTTGTCCTGTGGTGCGTGAGGACTTGGTGGCCTGAGGCACAACTGACTGAGAGGGAGAGGCCCGTTTCTTTTCCCTGTATTTGAGAAGCAGTTTCCATGGAGTCTCAGAGAGGTGGCTTTGGTGACCTGAGTTTTTGGACTTGGTGTTTCTCTGATCTGTAAATACTGTTGCTCACGCTTATTTTCTGCAGTGACCGTTTGGTTCCTGAGCTGGACACAGTTGTCCCAATGGAATCTACTAAAGCCTATGATATGCTGGATATCATACACTCCGTAAGTCTGCAATTAATATGGATATATTATATTCTGTGTATAAATAATTGGAAGAAACGGAATGGCACTGAAAAGATACTTTGTTTTTTTTAGTCTTCACAAGTTACTGTTTTTACCTGTGTAGTAGCCATAAATGAAGGGACAACAAAAACCGCAGGAAAAAAGATTTTAGCAAATGAAAGGAATCCTAAGATTTGTTTTCAGGACACATCTTATAGTGCATGCCTAACTGTACAGGTGAAAGACGTTGCAATTCAGTTTTCTCTCTGGGCTCGAAATTCCCTCTCCTTTTGTCTTGACTTCTGTCACTTGCTTCTTTCCCTGCACCTTGTTATTACTGTCTTGAATTCAGTCACTTGTTTATAAACTACAGAGAATGCATTTACCTCTCTCTTTTTTGTTCTAAGATACAGTTACATACACAGATAGTACCAGAATATATATATATATATATGTATATATATTTAATTACAAGTCAGGCACTCAGAAGCTTGGATACTCCAATGTTAGTTTCATTAAGTGAGGCAGATCTCCTGGGAGGGTGGCAGAGAAGGAAACACTGGACTATTTTTTAAAAAAACCTGAAAGGCAGCACTGCAGTGTATACATAATGGAGGTTTTATTAAAGCAGCATAGGCGATGCTGGTAATTATCTTGCCTAACTTTGAGTACTTAACTTTTCCAGTTTTAACAGCTTAATACATTATAAACGCTTGGGCAGAGAACATGGTTGTAAAATAAGTTTTATCACAGGAAACTGTTACAGCCCCTGCTAGAGCACCCTGAAGAATCCGAATTTTTAATATTAAAACGTCCAGCTGCTGCTTGTAGCACTCAGCTGTTGAGTGGCAGGGGAGCCAGGGTTGTGAGGTGGGTGATGGAGGTAGGAATAACTCCATTTCACAGGCAGCACTTACAGCTGGGAGGGGGGTAGTTCAGCTGTGTTTGGAGGACCTTTACAAATGCCTCCCTTTTTGCTATGTTATTTTGACTGTCTCTCCCCACACACTTGTTCAGCAGACGCGTTTCGGTTTGCAACTGACTGCATTTAGGCTCGTTTTAGTGGAGAAAGCAAGCTCAGGATGTTTTTAATCTCTAGATTCTCCAATACGGAATTTCCGTACTACCTGTTCCAAGTTAAAAGGTGGCATTTAAAAAAAATTCTTAAGTGAATTATGGAAAAAAACCCCCAAACCCTCTCACAGACTTCAAGAAGTATTAAGAAAAGAAAGAACACTACTTTAATAATACTTCTTCACAACTTTTCATTTGCCTCAGTCTCAGAAATGACTGGCAAACTGCAGTCTGTCTAGGCAAAATTGTCGCAAGCAGTTGAAAGCAAGGAGTTCTAGTAGAAAACACCAGGCAGCCATGTATAGGTGTCGCTACTGCTCCGTGTATAATTATGATCTCTTTTGAACGTGTGAATTTAGATACGTGCAGCGGTGGGTGTCCCTTTGCAGAGCCCACTCTGCGACTTCAGCTGCAGAGAGAGGGGCAGCTACCAAGGAGTCGCGGTTCCAGATGGGTTTGTCGTCGCGCCCGCAGTTCTCTGCTGCGGATAAAAGGGCTGCTCCATTCCCTGCTGTGCCCACCGTCAGCGACCCTGGGGAGCTGTGCCCAGCGGCGCACGCTGTGTTGGCCTTTCTAATAAAGTCCTCTGAACTTGCAAAGAAATAGAGTAAATGTTACACGTGTCATGCAGAGTTTCTGAGCTCCTGGAAGTACTATTTACTTTTCTGTGCTGGAAATGGATTGCTGAAAGTGTAGTCTGCTGATAATTAAGTTGTGAGACAGAAGTTCCCTAACATCTGATTTGAAGCTTAATTTGGTATAAGCTAGGAAAAAAGAGGAAATGTCATAAAGATGGAATGCTGAAGTGTCAGTTTTGATAGTAAGCGTGTACTAGTTAATTCCTGACATGACAGCTGCAAAAACGTAAAGGTTCCCTCTCCCCTCCCCCTCTTTTTTTTAAAAATTCTGCACATATCGGAATGTTTTAAAAGTTCTGATACTACCATAACTGATTTGCCTGTGAATATACATATATGGGTCTGTCCTCTAAAGGGCTCTGCCTGCCTCTCACCCCCGCAGATTGCTGATGAAAGGGAATTCTTCGAGATCATGCCTTCCTATGCCAGAAACATCGTTGTTGGATTTGCCAGGATGAATGGACGAACTGTTGGGATAGTGGGCAACCAACCCAAAGTAGCATCAGGTTAGCGCTGGCTGTTCGAGGCCAGTGTGAAACTTCTTAACAGTGTGTTTGTGCTTCCTCTCTGTTTTGTCTTTTTTTTTTTTTTTTAATATGCTTTGTAAGGCTATGTGGCTATGAGATGAACTGTTTCTGTTTTGTGTCGTGTTAAAACTAACTGAAAACCAGTTAATTTTTTAGTGGGTCGAGAAGGGGATGTTGCTGACAGGTAATGAAATGCCTGCTGTATGCAGCACGTCAACAGGGTGGGTAGACGGTTACCCCTTATTTGGCAGCAGCCTGCAATTAACTGGAGTAAGGGTAGTATGGAAGGTGCATAGGTACTGCCACAGCATTGAAATGCCTAAAACTCTTCTGTAGGGTGAGGGAACTTTTTTTTCTTTTTTTTTGGTCAACTTGCTGTAGCTAGAACAGTGCAAAGCTTTAATTCATTCAAATAATTTAGATATGAAGGTACAACATGTAGCTGTAGCTAAGGTAACTGTCAGGGGATTTTGCTTTCTCTCCTTAACTAGATAATTTCTGAAGTGACTTTCACCAACCAGAACTTTGTTTTGCTCCTTGTTTTTAATTTTTGCACCTTTTTGCTTGGGAAAAGCAATGACCCAGTATGATGATTTATTCTTTTCTCATCTTTAAAAGATAGGACTATCAATACTAGACAGTCAGCAAGTTTTAATGTTACTTTAGTCTTCATTTGATACTCTCAATTTTAACAAACATTTTTAATGTTTCACATAGATGCTTTTAAACAAAATGTGTTTCGGTTTAATATAATGGCGCATAATTTTAAATGGCACTGAAACAGAACAGAAATACTTCACAGCGTGTTTATGACAAATGCTGATCTTTCTCAGAATGGTAGTGGACCGTTTAATTTTTTTAATTGAGAGCTCTGTAGCCTTTCAAAATGACTGATCTGAAAAATACCTAAAAAGAGAAAATTACAGAAAAATAATTTTAAATTACAAGAATATAATTTTAACTGCTGCTTTTTATGATAGACAGACTATGCACAGGGGTCAGAAAAATGAAATGAGTGCCTGTTGAATTTAGCTTGTACTCTAATCTTGGTTCGAACCCCTCAAAACTTCATTGCAGATTATCTTCACATTATCTGTAGATAAGCTTTGCGTTTGTTTTAAGAAGACAATACAGCTAAAATAGAGCATGATTTTGAATTACTGCTATTAGCACATCACTGGAACTGTTAACACCTGTTTTCTTAACTTTAGGGTGCTTAGACATAAATTCCTCGGTGAAAGGAGCCCGCTTTGTTCGGTTCTGTGATGCATTCAACATACCACTGATTACTTTTGTGGACGTTCCTGGATTTTTGCCAGGTATGCCCTGCCATTATATTTCAGCTCCTTGCATTTTAAAACCTCTGTGACTACCTTTACTGTAGTAGACTTAAATAAGCCAGGTTTTAAAACCAAACTTTTGGGGACAGAAACTGTGTTTAGCAGTCTGAGAGAGATGCTGGGATGACCAGTTTGCCAGGGCCAAGTGTAGGTATATCATGCTCTGGAAGGCTATGTCCTGCTGCCAGGAATTCCAGCACAGTTGCAAAGCTGTGATTGTGGCCTGTCCAAGAAAACAAACTGCATTCCCTGGAGATGCTGCCCTGGTCATAAATGGTATGAGACTTGCACTGTTTTCTTTATTATGATGAGACCCATGTCTCTGTAAACGCTCAGCTGTTTTAAATATTTAGGTGATATTTTATTTCCATGCCTGTATGCTGGATAGTGCGGTACCAGAAGGCCCTGCAAAGACTGTGGCTTCCTGAGAAGCAGGTGAAAGCAGTCCAGCACACTGTTCCGTGGTGTCGGCATCCAAGCCTTGCTGCAGCAAGAGAAACTGTCCTCCTTGTCCACCAGCTGCATCTGCTGTGCTTAATGCCCAGATGTGTAAAAGGATTAAGCTATAGGGGGAAAAAAATATGTCCTCGGTTGCCGTTGATTCAGTGGTACACAACCCTGCTCCCTGTGTCTTTGAAAGCTTAGGTTCTTTCGTGCTCCAAGGCATTTTTCAGATAAACATGCCCATGATTTAGAAGCTTTGGGTGAATCAGTAAGGAAAGGTCTGAGACTAGACTTTCTTCAGCATAGGCTGTATGAGCAGTTAATGTTAAAATGACCTATTAGAAAACAGGTTGAGAGAGGAATCTAAATGTTATACTGATAAACATGCTCAATCTTTCAATTGTATATTGGCTATAATAAGGTTAAAATTGCCGTATAAAGCAAGGTTTACCTCAAGGCCTCTACAGGTACCAAAGCATCACAATGTCACTCGTCAACATTCCAGTTCTTTCTCTTATACAATATATTCTGCGTGTTTTAACAATGAGGAAATACAGAAGGCATTAACAGAACCTTGCTCTTCCCTCTTGCCCTGCTGACCTGGACCAAGCAGCAGCTTAGTTCACTGCAGGGGCCGCTATGGGAATCTAAATTTGGATAGTTTCTCAGAATCCAAGAAGAAAGCTACTTCCATAGAGCCAATGAAAAGCAGTAACTTAATATTGCGTAATAGAAAGTTGGTTTGAAAGTAGATAGATGGAAGGTAAATAAAAAATACGAGAAAGCTAAAGACAGGAGACCTGAGGCTTGATAGTGATCCTAAATTGTTGTATTTTAAGGAGTTTGGCAAGATTAGCATTAGGTATTGCAGTTTAAGTAATAAATTCTGAGGGTGGTGGTCATCTCATCTCCCTGTTCAGTAAAGAAGAAGAAAGAATCCATCCCAGTGGGTGACAGAGCATCTCTCAGGGTTAGCCACCCAAACACTTTAAATAGCACCCAGTGTAGCAGGTGTGCACAGAGATGACATTTAAGGCATTCAGTATCCTGTAGCCGGATAAAAGCATGTATTTAGGACAAGCTTGTGACTGAATCTATGCCCAGAAAAGAGTTTATATTAATTGGCCATGGATAACAGTGTAAATAATAGTTCAAAACCCAGTTCAGTTGAACTCACATTTGAAGCATTTCTGTGTGACTGGCTGCTCTGTTCTAAGTGTGAGCTGGAAACTGAGGCTGTGACTAGATTACAGGGTCTGTGAGCCCTGCCCAGCCTCCGGGTCCAGGCTCAGCATCCCGATGTGGTCAGGCCGCTGCTTGGGTCAAGACGACGTAGCTCTTCCATACTCTGCTACTAGGAAGGTTCTGCAGGCCCGACGAGTCCCCCTGGCTGGAGGGAAATACAGGAACCAAAAGTGAAACTGCAGTTGAGAACAGACCTTTGTAAGGGTAGGCATAAATTATTAGACACTCAAATTATATTTGAGGGGAAGCATTAAAGTCAAGCCACCATACAAGTTATTAAAAAACCAAATCTCACAAAAGAATTTTTACTTAAAATCTTATATTTAAAAAAAGATATTAATCATCCATTACAAAGATCCCAGAGTACTCTAGGAGGTTATTTTGGGTGCTGAAAGCAAAAGTCAGGACGTGGATAAACTGCTAGAAAGTAATTGTAGAGTTATAGCCAAATTCAGAAATCCTAGAAGTAAGTACATGGGATTGCTGTGTTTGGGACAGAACTGTGGTGCCCACCCTGTAACGTGGGTGACTTGTGTTCGTATCTGCTCCACATAACCGGTCTCCAGAAGCACCTGCTGCGAGAATCCTTCGCTGTGAGAATTCATGCACTGTCTTTTAAGATCCATCAGCTTGGGCTTGCTTGAAAGGAGTCTAGGAAAGGTCTTTGGTATGGTAGCCAGGCTTTCAGTATGGCCTAGAAAAAAGGGGTTTCGGAAGAGTGGGTTTCTGAGGAAGTGAATCCAGGTTGTGGTTTCCACTGCTAGTCACATTTGGTGTCTTAAAAATGATGTAACTGTATTTTCTTCCTAGGAAGAGACCATCTGGTGAGTGTTCTGCTTCCGTGACCTTAAATACAAATACATGCTGCTTTTGGTGAGAGATTTTGCATAGAGTTTCTCAGCATCTTATGGAGAACATTGCCTGGGTATTACCTTCTCCTGGATATTGACGTGGCTCTGGTTGTTGTTAGGTTTGCTGCTAATGGATGATGGCAATTACCCAACCGCATATGGGTTTTTTGTGAATTCTGTGGAGTGAAAAAAAATTGTTTGTCACTTGTAGGTACAGCTCAGGAGTACGGTGGAATCATACGTCATGGTGCAAAACTACTCTTTGCTTTTGCAGAAGCAACTGTGCCTAAAATTACTATCATCACCAGAAAGGTAAGTTGCCACAATTCCAGGGTGTTCTTCGAGTTCCTGTTTTCACTAGGAGCAACTTTAGTTATGCGAGGCTTCATCCATCTGTCCCACTTCTGCTGTCTGTCCTTGTCACATCTCCGTTTGTCCCATATGGTAACACCTCTTCATGTCAGCTTTCAAGAGGCCATTTCTTCTATTCTCAGACCGTTCCTTCATTCCTTTTGTCTCTGCACCCCTCTGAAATTGCATGTTTCTGCTCTTTGCTTTCTCCCTGGAATGCCTTCAGTCAAGGATTTGTCCTCTGTCACCTGGCTTCTCTTGCTGAGCACATGCCATCTGTCTGCACACAGCAGATCTTCTGTCTCCATTCTTGCCACTTCAGTCTCCTTTTCCAGAACCAGTGCCGACTGTGGCTTTCTTCCGCTCCTCTGCAGATTTAACGCTCATGGGGTTTCTCTTCTTCCATACGCTTTTGCTATACTCTACTTCATTTCCTTCCCTTCTCTTTCTATAAGGTACCTGACGCCGTGCTGCCATGAGCCCCAGGGACCTTCTGGGTCCTAAAAGGCTTAGCTTTTTCCTTGCTGCTCTCCCCTTTTCTGATTGGCTTTTGACTCACCACGGCAAAAAGAAAAACGAACTTTCCTTCTTTCTGTCCCTTCGCCATCTCTGATTTGTCTGAATATTACCATCCTTTACTTCCTGAGCTTGCAGCCTTGCTGTAGTTCTCAGTAATGCCTTGAAACGGACGGTCCTGCCGTTAGCTCTGCAGTTCTGCAGTGTCTCTTCATCCCTGCTGTCTGGGCCGCTTCCAGTACCAGAGGGGAGCGTTGCAGAGTCCCAGTGCTGCACTCCCTGGACAGAAGCACAGGCCGGCACATGGGCAGGGGGCAGGGTGAGGCCTGCTCTTCCAGGTATACCTCCATTCCTCCATCTGCCATCAAGAATGGTCTTAGATACCATCAGGCCCCTTCCTTCCTCTTTTGTGGCTCTAGCTGAAGAGATGTCTAGCCTGAGGAGATTGTTGTGGCAAAATGGAGACACTCATGCTCTTTTGGGTAAAATTTAGCGCCACTTGCTTCTCTTCAGAATAGTAAAAGCTGCAAGAGGAATGTAGGCTATTGCTGCTCTGAGGTCACTCCATGCTAATTAATCCCTTGGTTTTTGTTCCAGGCCTATGGGGGTGCCTATGACGTGATGAGTTCAAAGCATTTAAGAGGAGATGCAAATTACGCCTGGCCTACTGCAGAGGTGGCGGTCATGGGTGCAAAGGTAAATGCAGGGTGACCCTCACGCTGGTGTGCAGTAGCCATCGCTGCCTCTACAGTGGCACAGAGGCGCCCTAGCAAGATGACAACGACTGGTATTGTCTCTGAAGCAGCTCGCCCGAACGCACGTTTTTGTAGTGTGGTGGGGGGAAGAGGCTGGTAAAGCAGACAGCTTTCCTCCGAATGGGCTGAATTACTGACGCTGACCTGCGGACTTTATCTTTCCAGGGTGCTGTCCAGATCATTTTCAGAGGAAAAGAGGCAGATGCAGAGGCTGAATATGTGGATAAGTTTGCAAACCCCTTTCCTGCCGCCATGAGAGGTTCGGTGATCTCACACATTGTGTCCTCTGTTTGTGTTTGCCATTGCACATAGATACATTTGTAGCTGTTCAGCTTTTTGCTAATGTGCAAGTTATTTAGGCAAGACATTTGTATTTAAGTCAGAAAGGTGATGCCTAATCATGCCTTGTACATGTGAAGGAAAAACAAATCTGGACATAAAACACATCCTCAGGTGGAAAGAGACTAGTGAGATGTGGGGACTGCACTGAAAAAATTTTGTAGAAAGCAACTCAAAACTCATCCTTCTCCTTAAAAGTACAGGAGCTTTGATGAGCTATGTGACGGCCGTAGATGCAGGCCAGTGCCCTTAAGAAAGGGTCAGAGTCCCTGGGACTCTTTGGAGTAAATTTTTCGACTGTTCTTACTTAGGAGTTTTACTTCTAGCTTTGAAGCATTACCTGTGCTCTAGAAGGCAGTTCTGTAGCCTCTGGAATCAGCTCGCTCCGTTTCCAGTCGTGCCGGTGTACTCTGTTGATTGGCTTTGTACTTCATTTAAATTCCATTAGTAGTGCTGCAGAGCCGGGAAGACTTAGCCAAGCTGTTCGCCCCCACAACCGGCATGTACGGCATTGCGCCCTCAGGTTTTGCAGTGGACTAGCTATTATTGCTCGTTGAGCCAGAAAAAAAAAACCAGACTCCAGCACGTGCAAATTCAAGGGATGTCTGTCCTCAGCACTTCCGAATCTTTCCCTCAGACTACCAGCAGGCGCTGGAAGGAGAGGGGATGTCTGAAACCTTGCAGCCCCGGGTGCAGTGCTCACCTCAGTAAAGCTCCCTCCCTAACATCTTTGGCTTGCTAACTTTTGCAAAAATTAAAAAAAGCAAGTGTTTCTAATTTAAAAACTATTGACATGGGAATATTTCCTTTGTGGGCTATTTTAATTTTTTTTTATGAAGTTAATTTGTAACTTGTGAACTGTTTATTCCAAATATTTTGATTTCGCTAATTTACATTACAGCCTAGATACAGGAGGCTGAGGGCACTTCACGGTTGGTCAGGGTTTTTTCTTTGTTTTTTGACAGGGTTTGTTGATGATATCATCCAGCCTTCAACCACCCGCCTGCGCATCTGCCACGACCTAGATGTGCTGGCGAGTAAAATCCAGTCCAGTCCCTGGAAGAAACACGCCAATATCCCACTGTGAGTGTGAGGAGGGGCTGGCCGTGCTGAAGACGTCATGGCGGCGTTCTGAACACCCATGCTCTACTTTGCAATATCTCTTTTAATTTTGATTTTGCTAATGACCATTAATAAATCACAGTACATATTTAATTTGGGGTCTTATCAGTTCAGCTCCATAAGCCCTTTTTGGTGGGTTAATAATCAACACAACCTGTAGTGCCAGCTGCAGGTGAGCTGTTATTAATTGCTCAAGGTCAAATGCTCCCGTGGCTCCTTCATTCCGTAGGCGGCTCAGCAAGGCAGAGCTGCAATGACCTCTCATTACTGAGAAGTCTGACCCCTCTGGAGTTCAACTTTGGAGTCTCGACTCCATTTCCTGCACCACAGACTCACGGAGAGAACAGTCCTGGGCTTGGGTTTCCATGCACTGGAGTCCAGGCTTTGCCGATTTCAGACTAACTGGCTGGGTTCCTCCGCCAGCCTCTCCTGAGCCGGCTGCAGCGACACTGGGCTCCGGTGGGTATCGGTGACCTGCAGGCTGTGGGCACAGGCGGGATGGAGAAGATGGAGACAGCCTCCTCTTGAGGGACAAGGGAAGCGCACCCAAACTGGAAAAAGGACAATCCCAGTGGGACATAAAAATTAGAAGCTGCATTTTAACTACAGCCCCAGAACGCAGCGAGTTGTGGCTACTTTAGCACTACGGCAAAGAGCTGCCAAGCACACAAAGTCCTGTAGTGACCCGTCTCTTGTAAGTAACCTGCAGTAATTAACGGCATTACGTTGTAAGACAGAGAAGTACCCTACCTGCACAGCGCAGCTGCGTCTGTTCGCTCCCAAACCACGGGCCTGAAGAGGAAGAAAGAGAAGTTGGCGACTTTCCAGGCAGTATTTCCTGCCAGGCAGGTGCAGCTGGGGCCCTAGGGAATACAGCCGTGGAGCCCAGAGACTGTGACTGGGCAGGGAGGCGGGGAAAAGAGAGGTCTGAAAACGCAGTACAGAAGGAGAATCTCAAGTAGGAGCCCCAGCTCCAGAGGTTCCTGCAGCAGCTGGGGGCAGTGCGGGCCGGTTACACGGTGCGTCCTGGCCGCAGGCACGTGTGAGGCAGCTGCGGGAATGCACCTCCCTGTGTCCCAGCAGAAAGGCGCCCTCTGGGCAGGGGCCTGTGCTGCCCCAGGGGACACGGCTGGCCCCAGCAAGGGACGGTAAAGCGAAGTGTCACTATGTTGGGGGTCATTGCCTCAGCGTTCTTGGTTAACTGTGAGAAAAGATGTAGCTGGAGTTTGCAAGAGTCTGTAAGGACCGAGAGGCTCTTTCAGGGGTACTCAGTAGCTGGGGGGGGGGGGGGGGGGGGGGCTGGTGGCTGTCCCAGTTGTCCCGTGTCAAGTGAAGCGATAACACATGTAGTTTCTTCAGCCTGCCCAGAGTCAGGAGCAGGCACTGAATGAGAAACCCAATTTTCACTGTCACTAAGAAAAAACTACAGCCTTTCTTAATTATTTCCTACCCTCACTAGTTCTATAGTCTTCATCCTCTCTTCAGTCCCTTGCCAGCACAAGAATTTGGCTTTTATATCCTCTCGCTTTCCAAGCAGTCCGTTGTTCTGCCAGCACAACGCTTTGGGAACAGACTGGAAAGCTGCTCTGGCCGTGCTGCTCAAGAGTCTCCTGGATCCCAGTCACCTGTAAAAACAACGGATATAAAATAAAATCCTTCCAACAGGGAGCAGCCCTAGAACTCCGAGGCGTGACAAGTTACTTACTGTGTTCCACAGCGCGTCGGGAGCAGAGCACGACTTACAAGTGCGAGCCTCAGCGTTGAGGCTGTGGCCCCGGAGCAGTCCTGGGGAGCAGTGCAGACCTTGAACAACATCCCCCTTCCTCACCTGCTCCATCTTCCTACTTTTTCTGACTGGGATGATTTTTCTTTAGGAAGTGGGCCAGATGATAAGTCAGTCAGTTTTCCTTAGTGCTACAGAGCGGAAATCATTTATGGGTTGGACAGAAACAGCCCCTTTCTTTCCGAGACATGGGAATAACAAGAGGACATTGCGTTTCAGGAATCTGTAAAACTTCATTTAGCCCAGCCGGTTGCGAGACCTTCCAAGCCTTTACCGCTTCTGTTTCTTCCCGCGGTCTCCAGTCCACTTCAGACATACATGGCAGGAGAGGGAAATTTTTCTCAAAATTTCTAACAGTTCAAACAATTCAAAGTTTTTAACGATGCAACTCTCCCAACTTGGGTGACGACTTACCGGATTTACAGCACTCTCACAATGAACACCCCCCCCCACCCCGAGACCAACTGAAAACCAAAACCACACCACAGTGGAGAAAAATAAAAAATAAAAAAGAAATTAAAAAAGAGCAGCCAGGGTTTTCCTTTGCTCTGAGGCCGAACGGAATCTGGTTGTGAAGCTTGGGCTATGTGAGAACTGCCCTTCAGCATTCCCTTTGGCTGCTAATCAATGGGATGACAAGATGTGATGGCCCAAACGAGCATTTAAAAGAAAGTTATAGTGAAGAGGGTGCTCATCATACTCATGATTTTGAATAGTTTATTAAATGAAAGGTGAAGCATCAGTTTTAAATTGTACAAAAGGAAAAAAAAAAACCTCATATTGTAAATGTACAATTTACAGAATTACTAGCAAAACCAATCAAGGAGACACTCATAATACAAAAAACCTATTGACTGCAAACTGAACTGGAAACCCATCGCAGGTACCATGATAATAAATGTTCGTTATACAGTATTCTACAATGTTAAATTAGGAATCAGTTTTCCACACAGAGGACTGTGAAGCACAAGGTTCGTCTGAGACTATGACTCAAACCAGGCAGCATTGATTATGCTACTATGCTCACAGAATTACCGTGATGACAATTTAATGCAGCCATTCCTGCCCACCCCCGGTGCTTTCGGGGTGGAGGGAGAGGAAGGAGGTAACCGTCGCTTGTAAAGTTCCGGCCACCGCTCGGGTTTTACGCGTTACCCAACCGCCATCTGAGGAATGGCTGAATTACCTCGTCAAACATTTTTGGCAACCACGTCTGAGACCTGCACGTGTTGTAAGAAACAAACCTCAGCTGAGTGAAATGCTGGGTCGTTTTTAAAATTAGCTTCTTTTCCCTCCCAGCAAGTAAGCACCGGGCATTAAAGTTGTCTTGTTTTTCAATAAGCTCGTAACAGAAAAAAAAAAGCTCCGTGATTATTTTGCAGTTGCTAAAAAAAAAAAAAAAAAGCACCTCTAAAACTGCTGTGCTCCAAGTGGGGCAATCTGCTTTGCATGGCAGACGCTGGCATTAGACTGCAGAAAGGAAGAGTAACGTTTTGGGGCTGATTCTTCCAGACACTGGAGTCAGTGCGAGTGGCGGATGGGCAGCACCTCCGGGACCAGGCCCGTGTTAACCGAGTAGCAGCTACTAGGCAGAGTCATAAAATCGAAGCATAATGAAATTCCAAATTATTGAAGACGTTGAAAAAAATCTCTTATTACAATGAATTAGCTGAGAATGTTTGGGGATTTTTGGGGTTTTTTTGACGTTTTTAACTTTTTTGAAAAATCTTATCTTTTTTTTTCCAAAGAATTACTCTCAATATGCACAGTTAACACTGAAAATGTAGCTGTAGTCCATTGTAAGCTTAAGAACTTCACCATCTAAGCACAAATTTCTATGCAGCACATACAGTACTTCTAACTGGCAAAATTAATTTACAAAAATAGCGCAAAAGGGTATTTACGGCATGGAAAGTAGACTTTTTTTTTATGGTACAGTTAAAATTGCTTTTAGTATGCTAAAGTGATTCCTTTCCCCCACCCTTGACTTATTTTTTTTGATAGGAAAGTTGCTGTTTATGTACCTTGGGTTGGCAGGGCTTGAAGTAGGTAGTAAAAACAGCAAAGTGATTACTTGAGAACCATTTGTGTGTTTTACTGAGAATACTTTATTTGCTGGTATAAGTTGCTAAAAATGCACAGAGCAAGTACCAATAGAAAATTTACTGTTTTTGTGTCCCCATGTGCTATATAAAATGAATGTTACACAGCATCTGTTGGAAAAGTGGCTTCACGGACATCTCTTACTTTATGTCCCATTATAAATAAAAATAAATCTTCTCAAGAGTATAAAATCTGGGTTTATCATATCAGAATCTGAAATTTTTTGGCAGAGATGCACGTCATTAGAATTCTAACCTCTTCTAGAAGAGTGTTCTTCTCAATGCCTATGAGAGGATATACGCGTACCATAATGTTAATCAAATCCAGTGTGTTCAAAAACACTTTTCTGTAGCCAGAATGACCTGCTTATAGCGTCATTGCTAGTCAATGGCTGATAGGCATAGGTTTAATAAAAATGGCTAGCTTTTAAAACATAAAAAGGCAAATGTTAAAACTGTTTTAAATTGTACAGCAGAAAAATAAAGTTAAAAAGTTCTGTTTTCACTCAATGTTGTTTTCAGAAAACATATGTAGAACAGTGTTTATTTCGACAGCTGTCTTAACAATTTAAAACTTCCTCCTCATCCAGAAAAAAAAAAAAAATCTGTATTAGGACAGTCAAGAACAGGGATACAAATGATTTTTTAGGTCAGCCCTTCTGCGGTGACTGGATTGGCCAACATTCCTTTGTGTCATTAAGAAGTTCCTCTTCTTTCTGTCACTACAAAAAGGGATTGACCTCAATCATTTGGTTAAAAATCAAACCGTATCACATCAAAAATGTGGTTTTCATACAAGCTATCACAGTATATAGGCCTCTAGCTCTAAACAATAGAGTTCCAAATTTGTAAAATGTCTTCACCAGACTTCAGAACATAGGCATTCCAAATCCCTAGAAAAATGATTTAAAAGACAGTGATTAATCGGGGGGGATGATAAACAGAACCCCAGATAACGAGCAAGCGATAGCGGGAAAGCCTTACTGAATCGTCCTCAATGATAGCTGCGGAGTCAAAGAAGTCTGGCCTCAGCTCAGCCCGCTCTCGCCGGTTTCTCGACGGTGGCTAAAAAGAGGAGTCAGCGTCAGACCATCACATCCCACGCCGGGCGCCTCCGCCCCTAACGGGGACTAACCCCGCGACCTGCTCTTTACAAAGGGCCTTTGCCTGGATTTTCATAAAAGCCCCACTACAAATGTAGGCCCCCAACATAGGAGAGCGCTTCCTGAATTCACGTTTTTATTTAAGGAATGGGGGCAAAGCTAATGGATTCTCAAGTAATTTATGCCTGTGCTCATGGCTAAGGTCCTCCTTAAGGCTCCTGCTGACGTAACCATGTGCTTGTGCTGGGACTCTGGGCCAGGCTGCGCAAAAACTGTCTTTTTACTGTCTTTATGCTTTTAAGGTTCTGGTGAAACTTCAGCTCTGACATAGTCAAAAAATGGATTTAGAAAAAGGGTACTTAAGATTTCGTCATATTCCTGAGGCTTAAACCCTTTGTGTTGTCCTTCCCAGGAATGCCACAGTGTAGATGTGAGCTTCACTGGCGTGAGCAACTCCTTCCTCCTTGCCTTGGGTTAGAAAGGAGAGAGTCTACTCACTGATAACCATTTGAGTGCTAGCAATAACCTCGGGATTCAGCAGCAGCAACTGAAACATTGCCCAAATTTTCTTTCCGAGACATTCTGGCCAGTCCTAAACTAACCTATGTCTTACCGCTTGGCTAGGAAAGGAGAAACAGGAAAGCATAAGACCAGTGAAGTGTAAATGCAAATTCATTACAAGGGAAGTATTAACCTCTACAAAGGAAGTGCTGCCTGCAGCCAGCACGTCACCGCGAAAGGGCCTGAGGGTGCCGTCTGACGCTAGGACCTGTTTGGGAGCCATTCCAGTGTAAGGCGTCGCCCGCCCCTGCTCTCCCTTCCGCTGTGCCAGCACGGCGCTGGCTCTGGCTGCAAACTGACCAGACCCTGATGGAGGACCCCCCGTGCGCCCCCCGCCCAGAACTCAAAGCAGGCAGGAAGCACAAAGAGAGCACCCGCTTGGCTCCACGGGTTTGACCACGGCGTGGCTGCGTACAGAGCCCTGTCAGTGAGAGAGCGAGGGGTGGCTGTGACAACGGCGTCGGAAAAACACCAGCTAGAATTCCTTGAGACCACGCTGTTTCCAAACTCTTCATAATGCCAGGTAACAACCAGACTCAGACATTGTGACGGAATTTCAGAGAGTCCACCGGTACCCCCTGGGGCCACCTCTGTCCCCACCAGCACTGCTCCTGCCCTCGGCGAGTCCGAGCTGCTCCGTTAGCGCTCATCTAAGGGCCCTGCCCCGAAACACCCGACAGGCTGTAAATCAAAACCTGCTTCTCCCAGGCTCACAAGTCCCAGCTGCACGACGGCGCTTCAGGCACCCGCTGCGGCCCAAGCCCAGAACACTAGAGAGGAAGAGCGCTAAGCAACGCTCCCGTTCTGTCTAGGAAAAAAATCAGTTGGGCCTGAGTCCGCAGTTATATGTTCTAGGGAGTACTCGGATCATTTCTGCTCTTTAATGTTCAGACAAAAGGGAACTGGGCTCAAAATTTTTGAAATTTTTCTTTGTGCTTCTAAAATTAATTTTAAATTATCTTTCATCCATTTTAAACCTGCTATGAATAAGATTTACTGACCAGATCAATGACCATTGTGTCCTCAAATTCTTCGTTCATATCCTCTAGCTGACCTCGTGAGGACATCATTACATCTTCAAAGATGGGCTCAGCGTCATCTTCCATTAGACCTCGTCTGATTAAATAAAGAAAAAGTCATTTCCAGGCATTTAAATTTCCCAACCACGATCTTCATCATTGAAAAGAATGCACAAATCCCATCCTTTAATGCCTTCACACAAAACCTTCCACCAAGAACAAAACCGGCATGCTTTCTGGAAGAAAATCTTATGTAAAAACAAACCTAGCAGTTGCTAAAGCAGGAAGGCCTGTGTAATATCATTATGAACAGTAATTAAATTTGCCCTTTTGGCAATAACCTCACTGTGTTTGCCTGCCCTTTTCCAAAAAGGGGTTACACTGTTTGCCAGGATCACTGGTAAGCCCCCGGGAAGCCAGCAGTGAATCCAAGACCAGTTTCTAATGCGATGAGGACCTGATCTTGCTGGAGAGGCCGGTCCCCCTCCTGAAAGGCTCGGCGGGACGGGCACTGGGCACGCAGCACCTTGTACAACAGAGCCCACGGGTGTCCCCGCCGTCGGCTGCTCACTGTGACGCCTTGGCAAAAGACGGCGTGGATGAAAGAGGCAGGAACAGGTTCACGGGAAGGTTGGACAACGAGCTGGAAGAGTTCCTGGGGAATTGCTGAACAGACAAATCATGGAACCCCCCTGGAAGGGAAACAGCTGAAGGCTGGGAGAGTAACGGGGGTTTTGCCGTGTCTGTCTGCCCTGGTCACTAGGATCCTGCTTTGTGGCCAGGCTTAGGGGCAGAGCACCGGGCTAGAGGGGCCACGTGGCCCGGTGTCTGTTCCAGCGTTACAAAGCTGTAACTCTGCTTTTCAACAGGTGTTCAAATGTCAGAGAAATGACCCGCAACAACCCAGAAAAGGTAACATTTAGCACTGTCATCTAAACCGGTTGTGATCTGGGGCTGAGGAGGCTCTGCACACTTACACTGCATGCCTTACACCAGTTCTCCCTTTCATGTAGTTCATTCCTGTCCTGTCCTTTCGGTTTAAATCTTCTAGCTTCTGTTGGCCCAACCACGATATCTGCATCTGGGGACTAACAAACACAAAGCAGCGTTAGCACTGAGAACACTAACACTTCTGAGGTGGCTATTTTTAGACAATATCTATCTCCTCAAGTTCTGTGTCTGGCCGTGGTTCGGGTTAAGATATTTAAATCACATCCATCATTGCACACATCCTCCAGATTCCCTTCCACAACTTGTTTCCTCTCACTGTATGCGCACAAAAAAAATTCCATTAATTGTTACGATAAAACCAGGGACATAAATTGCTCATTCATTAGTGTGACAGGCACCTGAAGTGGGAGCGCTTCCAAAATTCATTTTATTAAAATCCTACTTCACTGCCTCAGACCAGGAAAAATCTGAGCAAGAACAGATCCAAACTAATAACTGACACACATTTTAAAACAAAAATGTCAGACAACATGAAAACCAAGCTGCTTTTAAATATACACCCTGAGCAACTTGAGCGCCCAGTAACGTATCCACAGGTTACCTTAAAGGCCGTACTTTTAACACCATCTAAACCCCGCAGCGGACAGCGATGCGTCTGACGGGGCGCAGCAGTCAGGTACGTGCAGCTCCTCAAGAGCCACACCGGGCTTCAGTTTGCCGTGCACCTCGTGCCCCGGTGAGACGGGCGCAACGAACGGGGGGAGCCCCTGGGAGAGACACCGAGAGCAACACGCTCTTCTGGCCAGGACTAACCCCATCTGCTCAGCCTCCGACTGCTCTGGGCTTCCTTCGTGTTCAACTCCTGCGCCGGCCCGTGGGAGACGCGAGCGGCAGCGGAGTCAGGGCTGGAAGGGGAGGATTCTCCGCCGTCAGCTCACACTGAACGGGGTGGGACCCAGCCTGGGGAAGCACAGCGAGGCGGGCGCCGCCATCTGCCCTTGCTCTCCCAGCGCTCCTCTGAGGCGGGAGAAANCCAAGAAAAGGTTCTCCCACAGCGTAAGGCGGTGCCCGCTCCGGAGGTGAGGAGAGGAACGCGCTGAGGGGAGGGTGTCCCACGTCCTGTAACTAAGGAAACGTTCACAGAGATTGAGCTTAGTGATAGGTGACAGCAGAGGGGGTCGGAAATAAAGTTCAGCTATTTTATTTGTTTTTACTGCAGAGCAGAAAAAAATAAGGAGAAATTGAGAGCCACAACATCTTCCTTTTCATCTAGAAGTTATGGCAACATCTGGGGAGGCAGGAGCTTGGGAGGCAGAGCCTTGACCTCAGAACGGCCAGTGAGAGAAACGTCACACACAAGCAAGGAGAGGGGTGACGCTTTCAAAAGAGGACGTGTCTCTAGAAGTTGCTCAGATTTTTTGCGAGCCTACGGTCACAAACAGCCAAACGAAGAGCTTACACGTACAACCTGGTGGTACATGTACACCCTTGTCATTTGGGACCGCACAACATTTAACCTCCCCAGGCAAAATGACTCTTATTAATTATTCCTACTTAGAAAATACTATGATTAAAGAACGCAGGATGAAGCCATAAAGTTGAGGATCAAGCAGGGTGAGTTCAGGAAGAATCAGGAAGCTGGAGAATGTGTATCAAGAAAAACACCACAGAGAAAAGTTGGAGGAAAACCAAGAGGCAGAATCTGGCTATTTTATATTGTACTACGTTGGTAGAAACCTGATTCATCTGGCCAGCATAATAGGACTTTTTTTATACAGATAAGTCAGATCAGTACTTTTGGCTATAAAAATTATAAAAACAGTCTCCAAAACAGGTACTGTTATTCTGTATTTTCCAATTAATAGCAACAACGCATAAGAGCATTCTCTGAAAATGTCTCTATTCTTAAATTAACTACTGGCAGATAATAACCAACATTTCTCCTCTCTAAACGGAGGTGATAAAACGGGAGTTGAGTGACAAAAAAAAAATATATATAAATTTAGTGCAAAATAAAATTGCCTGCAGGCAATTACCCCAGAAACAGGGCTTACAAGCTCAGCAGCTAGAACTGGATGGAAAAGTTAATTTATAAAAAAAGTTTATAATTTATAAAAGAATTTATAAGAAATCAGTTAGGATGTGTGGGGAACCTCAACTGTCCGATGACACGGGGCTAGGGAAAGAAAAGAGAACATCTCGCAGGCTCAGCTCGATGAAACAGCTCAATCCAACCTGGGGGCAGAAACACTAGAAAAACTTACCATAACCGCATGGTTACGCTATGAGATAATTTTAACCGTGACTTCACTACAACGTATCTTTCTTGGGAACTGACAACAATTGAAGTATTGCCGAGTTATAAGCCAAGACATTTCCAGTTGTTTCTGCGAATCAACAGTGCACAAATGGAGCCTCAGACCGAGACTGTCTGTATAAACAACAGGCAACTCCTTTGCCTGGCTCACTGTATTTGATACTGAAATTCCAACACTTACTTGTGTAAAAAATCTTGTTCAGATCCCTGCTCCGACTCGTGCTCCTGGATCTGCTCTCCCATTTGCCTGGTGTTCTCTCTCAGGACGGTGGAGGTGAGCTGCGGTGCCTGCAGCGTCCCTGGAGTATGTATGTTTTCATTCCTGTTCAGCCATGAGCCTTCCAGACTCTCATCTAGGAAAAGGAACGTTTGGAATGAGCGATGCAGCTCTGGTAAGGTGCAGGGCAGAGTTACCGCCTTCGGGGTTTGTTCAGCCAACTCGCTGAGCGAATACCGTACTGCGGTAACGAGAGCCTGCCTGCTTCCGACACACCGCCATCCAGGTCACTTCAGTTGCAGCACCTTCTCCCAATGCCATTTTCAACAGTTCAGCCTCTTTGAAAACAAGCCTGCCTTTAACAGATCAGCTGGATAAATACTCAAAATGGTGGCATTTCCAGCTCTGGTTTTGTGTTCTTTTAAGGAAGGATTACTGTCAGCTATTCCCAACAACAATTTAAAGCAAAAATATTTAACAAACAAACAAAACCCCTCAACGTTGCAAACAAATACTGTATGGCAGCACTGCCTGATTTGCTGCGTGCCTTGCACACGTACAACAAAGATCATCCCAATTACCGAGTTTACAATCTAACCGTAAGACTGGTAATCCCATACGCGAGCAGTAAACACCACACAGTCAAAGATGAAGATGAGGGTGGAGGACAAACCCCAAATCGGTCAGTGTAAGCTTTAGAAGCTTCAGTAACAACCAGTTCAGCGGAGTATGGAGGGGGCATTTTGAAAACAGGAGTGGTCCCGCTGGTGTGAACTTCAAACCCTGATTTCAGGCAGCAGACGGGAGGGCTGGAGACGGGAAGGTGCCTGAAGGAGTAAGTGGGATGCTGGGCTCATGTGGAGCGAGCAAAGCGGAGAGAAGAAGAGGAGGGACTGCAGGAGGATGTGATAAAACAGACAAGTGTGCAGGCAGGGACGTGGAGGGGAAAGAAAAGTAAGNAGCAGAGGATGGCAGATTTACTAACAGGAAGAAACGCATGGGGAGAAAGTAGCTGGGGATGTCAATGGATCTTTTAATTTTTCCTATGCCTTTTATTACTCTTTGGGCATAAGTGTTGTCTAAAAGGTTGCCTATTTAGTCTTCAATTTATCGTTGGATTTTTTAGTGATTTTTTAAAAATGCTATTTATGTTTTCCTACAGGCATTGTGAAGAAACATGACAGAGCAGATTTACTCTGAGTAGCAAGAAGGAATGGTTTCCAGCCCGCAGAGTCTGCTGAGCCCGATATACACTGCATTTAGGTGAGAAAGGAACCCCAGGGGACGAGTTACGGTCCTTGGCTGCAAGGGTCGCTTCTGCAGTGATCCTGCCCTTCTTCTCCTGCTTCAGAGTGGCATTTAAAGGAGAAAAAAAAAATCTTAGCAGGATTTAAAGAGAGGTCTGAATTGTAACTGTACAGTCAGATTAAGATTAAAGATGAGATTTTTGGGAGAGTTATAAAAAGTATCTCATGATAAAAAAGACAACAAAGACTTGGGTACGTTACATATGGACCACCAGGTAGTTTGTTCTAAGACTGGTTCTTCACAGCTCAAGTGATACAGGCGAGTGAACAGTGAGTACTGATTTCTGAGGATCAGATCTCTCGATTATTTCACAAGCTCCGTATCAGTACATACACAATGGACCCTGCTCGTGCGGAAACCTGTGTCTTCCCATGAAAACTACAGAAAGCCTGGCTCTGGGTTTTCTTGTCTTCCCTTTTTCCAGGATTCCAAAGGAAGCACACTCTGGACACAACACAATCAGTAATGCCTACTGCACATCAAGAAGCATCCAAAAATTAAATAAATTGTGTCACTCCAGCTGCTTATATTATTGTGTTGGGGTTTTTTTAACACACGATATCAAATGTCCTGTATCAACACATGCTGAAACCAAGAGGTTTGGTGCTTGCGTTGCGTATCCTTCCATGGAAGGAAAGGCCACAGAGCGCGTTGCTGCTGTCATTAGGGAGCACTTTTCAGTTCTATCACCTGCCAGGCCACCAAATTCTACACAAAGGTTCTATCCAGGAGAAGGTGGTTACGCTGTTATGGGCTAAAACAAATAGCAAGTGTTGCAGGTCAGTTCTCCCTTCTCCTGACCACTGGAAGACGAGGATGCGAAAATGCACAAGGCAATGCGCCCAGAAAGACTAAGGGAATTGGGTCTCTTTAGCCTGGAAAAGAGACGGTTGAGGGGGGACCTTATCAACACTTATAAATACCTGAAGGGTGGGTGTCAGGAGGATGGGGCCAGGCTCTTCTCAGTGGTGCCCAGGGACAGGACAAGAGGGAACGGGCACAAACTTGAGCACAGGAAGTTCCACCTAAACCTGAGGAGGAACTTCTTTCCCTTGAGGGTGGCAGAGCCCTGGCCCAGGCTGCCCAGGGCGGTGGTGGAGTCTCCGTCTCTGGAGACATCCCAAACCCGCCTGGAGGCGTTCCTGTGCCCCCTGCTCTGGGTGACCCTGCTCTGGCAGGGGGTGGGACTGGGGGACCTCCAGAGGGCCCTGCCAACCCTGGGATTCTGTGATTCTGTGAAACAATGCCATAAACACTACATCATAAGACTGAGACTCGCCTTACAGGGAAGCAAAGATGTTACTACTCTTCCTGGGGGGAAAAAAGGGATATCAGTAGAATACAATAAAATAGAATGAAAATAGTAACAAGAGGAAAGAAAATAAACCTCAGCAGTTGAATTCTGTGAAAATCATGGCATCCTAAAGGAAGCAAAACAGTATCTGAAGAACAGAAGCAGTACTTTACCTAAACTCTGGGCTGGCTGTAAGAAACCGAAGGGCTCAGCACATGTACTGCTCGATGTAAGCTCTAGTGGAGAATGGACCAGATTCCAGAAGCGCACATGGACAAACTTTTGGAGAATGTTTTGTGAAATTGCTGTATATTCAGGCAAATTGGCATTAGATTCCTCACTGAGGAGTTACTATTGCAGATACCGACTTTGGAAAAATCTCTGAAGTTTAAAGATCCCACTTACACCTAACTCTGTAGTGAAACGGGCAATCTATATTCTCAAAAGTACACACTACATCATACAGGTTAACCAGGAGGAGACGCAATCTTGTAAGAAATTGGCTATCATAGCCAAATTCATAGAATCATAGAATCATAGAATCCTAGGGTTGGAAGGGACCTTAGTAGATCATCTAGTCCAACCCCCCTGCCAGAGCAGGGCCACCTTAGAGCAGGTTACACAGGAACGCGTCCAGGCGGGTTTTGAATGTCTCCAGAGACGGAGACTCCACCACCTCCCTGGGCAGCCTGTTCCAGTGCTCTGCCACCCTCAAGGTAAAGAAGTTCCTCCTCATGTTTAGGTGGAACTTCCTATGCTCAAGTTTGTGCCCGTTACCCCTTGTCCTATCACTGGGCACCACTGAAAAGAGCCTGGCCCCATCCTCCTGACACCCACCCTTCAAGTATTTATAAGTGTTAATTAGGTCCCCCCTCAGACGCCTCTTTTCCAGGCTAAAGAGACCTAATTCCCTTAGTCTATCTTCATAGGAGAGGTGTTCCAGTCCCCTAATCATCTTAGTAGCCCTATGCTGCACCCTCTCCAGCAATTCCTTGTCCCTCTTGAGCTGGGGAGCCCAGAACTGGACACAGTACTCCAGGTGGGGCCTCACCAAGGCAGAGTAGAGGGGGAGGATGACCTCCCTCGACCTGCTGGCCACACTCTTCTTGATGCACCCCAGGATGCCATTGGCCTTCTTGGCCACAAGGGCACATTGCTGGCTCATGGTCATCCTGTTGTCCACCAGGACTCCCAGGTCCCTTTCCTCAG
Source organism: Rhinoptilus africanus (assembly GCA_013400135.1). NCBI lineage: Eukaryota > Metazoa > Chordata > Aves > Charadriiformes > Glareolidae > Rhinoptilus > Rhinoptilus africanus. The sequence continues at coordinate 200,124 of VXBO01007847.1, read as the reverse complement.
AGCTGCTCTCCAGCAGGTCAGCTCCCAACCTGTACTGGTGCAGGGGGTTATTCCTCCCCAGGTGCAGCACCCTACACTTGCCCTTATTGAATTTCATGAGGTTCCTCTCCGCCCAGCTCTCCAGCCTGTCCAGGTCTCTCTGGATGGCGGCACAGCCTTCCGGGGTGTCAGCCACCCCTCCCAGCTTTGTGTCGTCAGCAAACTTGCTGAGGGTGCACTCTATCCCCTCATCCAGGTCATTGATGAATATATTGAAAAGCACTGGGCCCAGTACTGACCCCTGGGGAACACCGCTCATCACTGACCTCCAGCTAGACTCCACGCCCCTAATCACAACCCTCTGGGCTCTGTCCTTCAACCAGTTTTCTATCCACCTCACTGTCCATTCATCTAACCCACTCATCCTAAGCTTCCCTAGGAGGATGCTGTGGGAGACCGTATCAAACGCCTTGCTGAAGTCAAGGTAGACCACATCGACCGCTCTCCCCTCATCCATCCATCCAGTCACGCCATCATAGAAGGCGATCAGATTAGTCAGGCATGATTTCCCCTTGGTGAATCCATGCTGAGTACTTCTGATGGCCTTCTTTTCCTCCATATGCTTTGAGATGACGCCCAGAACGAGCTGTTCCATCATCTGAAATTCCTGATCAACATGCCTGAAGTCACAGAAAGACTAAATACAGACACTGGGTAACAATACCATTTTAAATGAAAAAAAAAGGTGTCTTTTTAGCGTTCTCCAGTGGTCCTGCAAAATACCGATCTGTATTGGCATTTCTGCCTTGGGTTTGCTGTGACCTCCTGTTACCTGCTTCAGACAGAAGCACGGGCGGAACACCAGAAGCCCAGGCCTGAGGAGGCGTAGAGCCCGTAACTCCGCGGACACCTCCTGTTCCCGACTTTGGTAACAGCTTTTACCAGTTCTGAATCTGCAAACCCCAGCGAAGGCAGACAAGCACGGGGACTCGCAATGGCATTTCTCAGACAGCCGTGTTCAGGCTCGATAGGAATTTGCAGAACAGATGTCTTGTTTTTACTACACACAGAACGTACCATATATTTCTGCAGTAACTGATAATCCACAAGGACTCCCACGAAGGAAGGCTGTAACATAGGTACGGAATGAGAACTACCTCTACTGGGCAACCCGAAACCATACGAACCTTCTACTCTCTTTTTGTGGAGCGGTGGTCGTCCTTTCTTATTCCTCACCGAGGAGGCTTTGCTGCTGCTGCTCCCACTGTTAACGGACATTCTGTCATCTTCCCCACCCGTCACTAGCGAGTTGCGGTAGGAAATGAGTGGAAGCCATACATCTTCTCTTCTTTCCATCATCTGTTCCGTCAGGAACTTCTCTAGGTAGGAGTGACTGGAAACAAAAGACAATGAGTACAGAAGTGCAGCACGTTTCTTCCTCTTTAATTAATCTGCAACCCCTCTTCAGATTGTTGAGAGCACGACACAAACCCTGCGGGGTGTTGCTTTATTTTAATTTCATAACATACCCTCACAGGGCATTGTACCTGACCGAGTAAGAATACAGGTCCTTCCCTCAAAACAAAGTGCCACACTGAATCACGCACAGGTTCCTCACAGGTAAACGCCACAGACGTCCTCTCCCCGACGGCTTCCTCCCACGCCTGCCCGCCACCCCTCACAGCACGCTCGCCTGGAGGTCCCCTCCCGTTCTGCACAGCGAGGAACCCCCTTCTGCCACTCCTACTGCCTCAGCAGACACGGGACTAGAATGAGAATCACTGCCGTGAGGATGCAGGATATCCTTTTGCCTCTTGGAACAGGAAAAACGGTTTCCTCAAATGCAAGCGGTTATTTTCCAGTTAACAAAAATTGAGGATCTGTTCCACCGTCACGGAGAAGCCCAGTGCACACTTGTTAACGTCAGGGAGAAACCCTAAATATGGTCTAGAGGGCATTTGAGTTGTTTTCTTTTTCCATTGACTATTTAATTATGGGATTAGAAGTAGTCCTTAAAATGAATATGCAAATCCACATGAAAGTGATTCTAATGAACTCCAAGCTGCAGAAGCAAACATTCCGAATTTAGGCAAGAGACCTCATGATTCTTCAACATCACCTCTACCCTTCCTGCAAATACCCTCGGGCGCGCCTTTCGATCACCATTTCATGTAAACATTTCGCACTGCCGGGCTGCCAGCGGTGGGAGTCAGCCCCCCACATTCTGCACGGAAATGAGCTCTCCGTCTCCCTTTGTGCTCTTAGCTCACGGCAGGCCCGAAGTTCTGACACAATCTAGGGATGGCAACAGGAGAAGGAGCCACGCTGTATACACCCGGGTAACTAGCGCAGCCAGTTTTTAACGGGATTTTGTTCTGATTCAGTAAATAGGATGACTTTGCTCAAAACCCAGCAGTTTTTCTGTCTCCTGTTTTACTCAACATTGCGACTGCTTTCTCCTTCCCCTTTTCATGTGTATACTGAGTAACACCCAAACTTGCAATGAATGGGAAACTCTTGGTTAATTCTCTCTCTCTCTTTTACAGGACCAAACAGTACAATGCTTGAGTGTGTCATGACCTTAAAGAATTTATCTGTGGAATAGGTCTTGGAAAGTAAGAACTTTTCCTGCATCCAATTTATAAGACTAGAGTGCCCAGGTTATGCCCAAACTGTGAACGTGAAAAATCGACACCACTTGGGGATTCTCTACTGATTAGTTGCCAAATTTCAGGCTATTTTGGTCAGCATTTTAGAGAAGCTTCGTAGTGGCAGTTCTTCCCAGCTTCAGCAGGAACAGAAACTCTGAATTTCTAGAAGAACAGCATGTGGAGGCTCTGTCTCATCTGACTTCAGGCACCCAACCCTCAGTTGTCTAGTCTAAGCTAACAGCCTCTATCTGAGAGAAATAAATGGAAATAAATGTCTCCGCAGGGCAATTAACCTCTACAATGTCTTAGATTAACTCCTCTGCATTTCCCTGCCTGTGGGTTTGTAACTGCGTTAGTTTAAATCTTTTTTTTTTTCTTTCCTAGGTATAAGAGCCCGGCACCTTAAATACATAGTTTTATATTAAATCCATAGATTTGAATAAATCCCTAAGTGGGTATCGCTAATTCTGGAGGTTGCTCGTAAAACAAGAAGCCAAATAAATAAATAGGATAGAAAAACTGAATTAAACCGATGTTGCTGCCCCGTTCCCAAACTGGAAACATCTCCCTTTTCTTCCTCTAAATACAAAGGCCAGCAGGAAAGCAGAAACAAAGTAGAAGCCCTGCAAAAAAGCAGTGGTTTGCTGAACGGTGACAGGACTGGTGTTTTGTACCAAGGGCAGACGGCACATGCAGACGTATCGTGCAGGTAATTCAATTTTTTGGGTTGGGAAGCCCAACCGTAGGACTTCTGGGACAGGCAGCACACGCTCCTGAGACCGCCCGGCTTATTCTAGAGCGCTTTTGCCTCCAGCCTAAGAGCCCATGGCGGAGTTGGGGGACAGTCCCTTGGCAGGGGGAGATGAAGCCAGGGAGGGAGGCAAATGATCCCGTAGACAGGACTTCTCCACCAGATGGTGGTCACGTACCTTCCTGCCGACAGGCAACCCCTTTGGAGGGAGGGGGAGAGGTCCCAGGGGATTGGAGGAGTCGCGCTACAGAGAAGGGCAAACCAGCTCCCCAGGGTACAGCCGAGTGGGCGATGTCAGCAAAGCGAAGGGCTACGGGCAGCGCAGCCATTGCCTGGTGGGTGCAAACATGGCCTCTCCCAAGGGCAGGAACGCAGGGATCTCCAGAAGAAATCTCTACGTGTAAGCAAGTTATCTTGACTCCCTTCATAGTCCCCACAGCCAATGGAGTCTACGGCATGGCTGAACTCATCTTAAAGCAGCGATCCAGCACCGATCAGATCAATCATGCCCCAAAGGACCTATTTCTTTTCACTGAATCTCAAATTTAGCTAAAGTAAATAGCTCAGATACAGATGACTACAACAAAGACAAATAAAACCAGGAGAAATGGATCCCACCACAGCAGTATTTATGGTCCTGCGAAAGCAGCCAGTGGTTGTGTATGTGGGCACCAACCACCAGAGGAACCTTGGAGAAAAAAATTTAAATAGCAACATCCGTGGTGAAGGAACAAGATCTCCTGAAGTACTGAATTTCATGCGAAGGATCAGGTCCAATTAAGCTGTCACATAAACTGTACAAATTCAAATTTTCGACACTGGAGAAGTTCGTGGAAGGAATGATGGCTGTACAGAAGGATAAACTAAATTAACTAGGAATCACGCTAATGGCACTTAAACTAACAGATGCAGGAGAACCTACAGTTCAGCTAGGAAGACAGTCATAAAATCCTACTATCCTTCAGTCCTGTCCTGAAGAACAGGACAGAGGTTGGCAAGATTTGAGGACGTAACAATGAAAGAGCAGTTTCAAAAGTGGAGTGCCACACTGGCCCGGCTGCATCATCCACTTCTCAAGCCCGTGGAACTATTTCTTCTACTGTGTTTCCTGAACTGACAAATTATTGATACAATAAAACCATTAAATTGATTCAAGTGTGTATTCATTAAAAGTTATACAAAGTTAACCAAAATACATGTCTTGTAACACAGATAAAGCTATAATACTACATGATTATACATATAAGTAATTGTTAACCCTAATAGAAGAATCCTTTAAAACAACTGTCTTCACAAAAAACCTACAGGAAGGTTTGACAGGGAGAGTCCGCTCAGGTAGTTATGGCAGATATACAAGACTTACGCTCACTGGGGCCAAAAGCTGACGGGAAAGATATCTACAACCACAGATCAGAAGATCTGGCAATTGCATTTTTTAAATGGTCATAAAGTTATTCAAGGAATTCAGTTCTCCACTGGGCACATGGCACTTGGCTGATTTTTGACTGAAGTCCTTTTCCTTTTTGCCTTACTACTGCTGCGCTGGGCCTGGAGCCCGGCTGTTTGCTACGTCACCCCCGCAGTGACGCCAACACCACGGCTTTGCTCCGAGCCTGCCCTTCATCGCGCAGCGTGCTCTTTGCCAGTTCTGGTGGTATCTGCAGCCCCTCTTGACAGCCTGTCCAACTGTTGCTCAAAAACGGCATTTTTGCTCTTTCTTCAGCTCTTGCCACCAATTCCTCTGGTTTATTTCCAGCATTGCCTCCGCAGCGTTACCCACCGTACCAAATTCAGGCTGCCAGTTCTCTACCGCCCTGCCCTGTCCTAACCAACCACGGTGTCCTCTCTCGGCCCCCTTCTCTACCCTGTTGTGCCAGTAACAGAAGCTTTGACAAACCTTTATTTCCCAGTTTAACTCAGTGTATTAAAATAAACAACAAATATATGTTTACGTTTTCTGTCAACATCTAACAAGCAGATGTTACTGCAGTGTTTACAGGCCTGTAAAATTCCTGCACTAACATTTCATTTCTTTTTTCTTCTAGCCTGAAAAAAGATTGTTTTTTTATTTCCAGTGCCCCATGGGAAATCTGAAGGAACACTGGTTTGTGAGGTCTCAAACTCACCTCAGCAGTGGATCTGACTCTCTCCTTTTCTCATTTATTTTTATTACTTGAAAATATAAACCCATGAATAACTATGTGTGTGAAACGTCTCTCTGGGACTTCCTATAGCCCCCTTAGATTGTGAAAAACCTCAAAGCAGAGACCTTGCGCACACGCTGCAGTGATCAGCAGAGCCCAGCAACACCCAGGGAGGCAAACGGAGCATTACTTACACGGTCTTTTTGTCCTGGCGCAAGAGTTTAGAAGAAAATTCACTGAGCACTTCAAGGAAAGCAAGGTTAGGAGGTGGATAGTCTTGTCCTTTTTGATTCTGATATTTGAAGGCAAACTCTATGCCATCTCTACAGTAAAGAAATATTAAAATGTTCAGACATTTTTAATGAAATAAAAATGTTATCCAAAATCTGAACTGTGATGAAACTCTTTGTATCTTTATATCCCATCATAGCTCTTTTTTTCCCCATTACTAGCAAACAGCTGCTTTTGGACAAAGGGGAATCAAATGTTCCCTCTTGATCTGTGAGGCTTCAGTCTCGAAGACAACGTGTTGCCAGGCCCGCGGCCAGAAGGAACTTACCACAATCTAAGAACCCTGGCAGGTGCCCAGAGCCACTGCCTCGGCAGGAATCGCCAACTGGCTCTTCCTGGGCTCTGCACGAAGCAGAAGCTTGCAATAAGAGTAACAGGTAGGACAGAACAAGATACAACGGTGGCATCAAGAGTCAGAGAGAATTTACTTACCAGGCCACTGAGACACGCCTTAGCTTTGCTTTATCATTGGAGACTAAAGAAAACAATTTACTTTTGCATTACCCAATAAGGGTGTGTGCACGTCTTGACTTCTCTCTTGGTGGCAAAGGTGGCCTGGCAGTATTTTGAGCACGCTTTGCTAATCATAGTCTTAATGACTTAGTCTCTGAGATAGCAAACTTTAATATTCTAACCCTTTTTATGGCATGGGGAAGTCATAATTCAAATTTAGCAGCACCTATTTACACTTCCCAATGCAGAAGTTACATAAAAAGCATCGATCCACTTTAAAAATGAAGACCGCCAAAGTATTTTTGGGATATTGTTTTATAAAAGCCCTTGGTGCCTGCAGAATCCACCATGGTGTGGTACAAAGAACTACCTGCAGCTGTTAGACACAGTCCACACAAATAGGTACAATACCAGGGGCTTTACCCGAGATAGATAAACACAGTCATTCTGATAAATTCCAACAAATAATTAGGTAGCAGCTAGTTTTCCTTCCTTCCTTACATGCACATCCCCCCACCATTTCTCCACATAAACTAGAAAAAATACATCATTATTCCAGGACCGGTTAAGATTACGTACCTTTAGAAAAGGTACGGTGAGCAAAGGTTTTAACGGAAGTAATATAAAAATCTAGTTTATTTACCACCACTCACTTGTGTAGTGTGGCCACAGCCTCTCTTGTCTTGATCTGATCCAAGCCAAAAGTGAGGGCAAACCGACGGGCCAGTTCCTTAATCCCACTGACGTGGGCAGATGTCCTGTCCAAATTGGGACCTTGCTCCTGAACAAGCTCGTTGAACAGCTAGAGAAAGAATTCAATTGTTAATATCTGTGAGCTAGAAAACACTTGTCTGGAGAAAGACTTTTGTTCTTAACCTGTCACGGCTAAGAGTGGACGTTACAGCGACTTTTTTCACGGAGATGTAACAAAGTTCTCTTACATTCACCTTCTAATCCACTCCTGTTGCCAGACTTCCTTCTGTGTAACTGCTGTTTGCCCCTTGTCCCCCGTCTTGCCCTTGTGCGGACGGTAACTTCAACACCATTTTCCACTTACCTTCACTGAATTGCATCTATTATTCTCCCAGCTCATCAAGACGGTTCTGCGTTCTTATGCTGCTTTCTAAAATGCCTGCACCACCCATCAGATCAGCATCTGCTTTGAATCCAGGAAGCATTGAAGGCTGAATGAGTATCTGAGCAGCGTTACTGGGTAAGTGCCTTCAAAGCTTGATAATGCCCTGTCGCTACACTGATGAACTACTCAGTAGTTTTCCAGTCAGTTCTAGATCATCTTCTGGTACTGCCATTTAGACCACATTTTGCTAACTTGCTAACAAGAATATCAAGGGAGGCCGTGTCAGTGACAATATTAAATCAAGTCGCATTAAATCCACTGTTTCTCTGATATCCACAAGCTCTGTTACCATATAATTAATGAAAGCAGCTTAATTTGACATGATTTCTCCTTGACAAATTCACACTGGCTGTTACCTATCATTTAGGCACTTGCAAATAGCTTGTCTAATTGTTTTTTTCATTAAATTCTATTAGGCTGACTGATCTGTGGCACCTGCCTTCTTCCTCTCTCCGAGTTTTGAAGACAGGAACTACTTTGACACTCGCCGATTCTTCTGGAAGTGTATCTGTTTTCTCAAGTTTTCCCAGATCTCTCTCAGCTTCCAGATTGCTACAGGAAGTCCCTTGGTACTCTGGGATGAATTTGGGGAGGCCCAGATGATTTGAAAACATCTAATTTATGGAAGGAGTTTCTCTCTGTAATGGATATAGCTGGTACTTCAAGGGCCTAAGGGGTATTTAGTGAAGCACACGCTGTGCTGTTGCCAGAAGAAGGATGGATTTCATCATCAAGCCAATAATTTATGGTTGATGTAAAGCAAATTTTTCAGGGAAAAACCCATGTTTAACAATATTGGAAGAATTAAACTAATTAGCTTCAAGTTTGGAAAAGATCAATGAGTATTTAGACAAAATATAAAGAAGATGCACTACTTCCAGCTAATTATAAGAAGAAAAAGTCATCCTAATTCTCCTCATTCACTAGGTACCAGGAAGCAAATGCTATGAAGCAGCTTGGGCCAAACTGCCCTCAAGGCTCTTCCATCTCTTTCTTTCGTTTTAATCTGACCAAAACTTCGCCAGCGTGGGCTTAAGGAGACAGAAGTTACCGACACAAATGAACAGCGATGGCCTGAACTGTGGAGCAGGAGAATGTCTTAACGGAAGCACAGAGTTTCCGCTTCATTGTAAAGGGCACCAGAGAAAATCCTGTCCAGTATTTTTTGCAGTGAGGCATTTCTAACAAAAATCAATACTCTTACCTGTTGTAAACTGAGAATGAGTGTCTTTGCACACTGGATTTTATCAATTTGCCTTGTTTTGCTCAGCGTTTCCTTAATGATGTCTCCATAGTCATTGTAGTACTAGGAAAAAACGTGAAAAAACCCCTCTTTAAATCTCTAAATTGAACCTCTTAAACAATTTCTTACCATTTTCCCCACAGAAAGATTACTTGTAATTCTTGTTTTGAAAAGGCAGCAGTTGCCCAAAAAACCCAGTCTCAAGTCCAGTTTTTTTGTGAGTGGGAGACAATGTTTCAATACCAAAATTTAAACGGATTGGTGGCCTGCTCCCAGTGAGGAGATAAGGAACGTCTATATTTATTATTATCTTTTGTAACACATGCCTTGAAAAATAAACAAAAGAGCATTTACTACCCCAAACTAAATATTTGATGAAAGCGACCCATGGCTGCAAACTCTAAGAAACCACCTTACACGGAACCAACAGACACTTCAACAAGCAGGTGTAGACAGACACAGCACACGGGCGTGAAGCTCCGCACACAGTGCGAGGGTGGCCAAGAAGGGAAGGCACTGAAGCCGGAAAGCTGGGTAAGGAATTCATCAGTATGAACTGCTGAGTTTCTTTAGGTTAGAAGAATGGTTGCTGAAAACCACGGCCTATGGTACTAACCATTTGGGTAGAAAAGCCTGTATCATCCTTAAAACTTCTAGGCTGAGAATATAAAAAATATTTTTCCAAGCAGTATTCTTTCAGCCTCGTTAATATTTCTGCGTTTGCAACCACTTCTTTTCATTCCCTCTTAAATATTGCTCCTGCCCTCTTTGGTACAGACACCCCTCTAGTTTGTATTCCAATTTAAAGTCGGTTTCTCTCACTCTCCCCCGACTGCAAGAGCGATGTGCCTGCAAATGTGCCTCTTTTCCGGCAGGTAAACTGGTGCGTCCAGGGCACAGCGGGAGCTGGGCAGCGAGTCCTTCTGACTTTCACTGGGGCTAACCATGTATGGAGCAGCACGAATTGGTGAGACATTCAGTCTGTGCGTACCTACTTACGGCAGTACTATATGGAGCTTTTTTTTTTTATCGCTTTCTGGTTTAAACCATCTTCCCTTTTTAGAAAGGAAAAACTATTAAAAAAATCCAACCAAGTAAGTGTGGAAAAGCTTTCGAAAGCGTTCAACCTTTAACGACTGCAGAGGAGGGAGGAAAGAGCAGCCCTGACACCACGGTCTGTGTTCGGTTAGGAGAGAGAACACACAGAGCGTACCTTCATATAGTGTTTGAAGATATCTGCTGCTGCATGCATGTCCACGATGTCATAAATTATCAGCTTGCTAAAGGCAGCCAAGAGGTTTCTTCTCTTATGTAAAGCTTCTATTTTGTTCGCTTCATCCTCTTCATCTCCCTCTGGAAGAATCAACAATAAAATGTCTGTAAGTAACTGTTATCCACTAAAGCAACATTATCCAAGAGCAGCTTTTAGAACAAAATCCATTCTTTAAAATGAAGCAAGGATTGTTGCAGGAGAGGCTATAATAAAAGGTGATGATTCCTGAGTCCTGCCTATGTTCGGACTTCCAGGAAAGCTCTGGAACGTGATGCACTGCTGACCATGGATGCTCTCTCTAGTCCTGAGCAGGCACTGAACATAACGCAAGCAAGCAGCCAGGATGCTTCCCCAGTACTTCCCAGGTCTCCAGCCACATCCATGATGTCCCTGGGCTTGATGTGACTATTCTGGGGGCGGAGCAGAAGGGTGTTTATTTAGAAACAGCAGAATTTAAGGCCTCCTTTGCCTGGAGCTCTGCTGGTAAGGTTTGCCTTCAGCATCCTGTAACTGTAGGGGATTTCTCCTCTCTGCACTGTTCCATCGTCCCTCTTCCCTTGAAGCCATATTAAATGAAGTCTGCTGCTGAACTAAGACTGTACCATTTTGGAAATAAATATTAAGAAAATGACAGATCAGTAAAGGAAGAATAATTTTGTCTAGATGTGTAACATGTACTTCCAGGCCACTCCCATACCTTCTGAAAACATCTTTTTTTAAGGAAGTGAACTTTGTAAGTACTTACTCTTCTTTAACAGAAGTAGTACTGAATATAGAATATTTCATATTCCCATCTCCCCAAAATAAAGGAGGACTAATTCTGTAAACATTTGAGCGATCTGATCTGAAAATTCTGTTTTCTTCTTTCTTCTGTGTCTGTTATGAAAAAAAAGCTCAGTAGAAAACATGAAAGCTAAACATACCCATGCTCTGGTTTTCATCATCTTGGTCAATGAAGACATGGTCCATCACAAAACTGAGAAGTTCTGACTGGAGGCCTGAATCCGGATTAAACACCAATGGCTGAAGACCCTCCCGACCTCCAGTCATCAGCTGATGACTAAAAATCATCAAGAGATCACAGAGCAGCATGAAAGCCTGAAAGGCAAAAGAGGATGAATGCAGTAAGAAGCGTAAGGCAAGTAAGTAAAAAATAAAATGCCATTTATCTAATTGCCAGAAAAGCCCTGCTGTCATTAAGTGTCCTTCTTTAACCATACTCAGTTGTAGGTGTTTGTGTGTTGTGAAAAGTGCTCATAAGGTTTTCCCCTAACTTTAAAATCATAGAATCATAGAATCATAGGGTTGGAAGGGACCTCGAAAGATCATCTAGTCCAACCCCCCTGCCAGAGCAGGGTCACCTAGAGCACATCACCCAGGAACGCCTCCAGGCGGGTTTTGAATGTCAAATGCCTTTGATTCCTACGTAAGGAACGGTGTTTACTACCTCTTCCATGTCCAGGATGATCTATATTAAACTTTAATGTCTTCTCTATGAAACAAACTCTAAATCTACCTCTGCTCCAAGGACTGGAGCCAATTTTGTAGTAAAGAAAAAACACCTCTTTTGATAAACAGTTAGAAAAGTTAAACAAGCAAAAAATCAACATCATAACGAGGGAAAATCCAAGCTGAGTCACTGTCACATCCTGAAAATAGAGAGAAGCCGCTGTAACCAAAGAAATTCTTCCAGAATTTCATCAACAACTCTCTGCAAAAAGAATTGAGTAACTGCCCACAGCTTTCAAATCTAGATAAAAGCCAAACAGGGCAGAATTTTCAATGATTTATGCTCGTTATTATTACACCCTCGTTACCTGAGAATAAAGAAGGCAGCTATTAGTAACTTTATTTCTTTCAAGGGCTTATCCGTTTACTCTCCGGCACAAGAACAAGACTGTTTTCCCCAATGGCTTGTGTCAGTGTCACAGCCAGCTGTATTCATTTGCAGTACATTCGACACCTGAGCACCTTTCAGAAGGTACTTTTTCATCTTCTCCCTTTCTCTGTCTTTAACCTCAGGTTCTGAAAACGTGTATAAAGTCTCCTAGATCTCCGCGGGAGGAGCTGCGTCGTCCCCCCGCAGCCCGCAGGAGTCTCGCTGGGGGCAGTGGCAATCACCACTCCCAGGTAAGTGGGAGGCCAGAGGCATTTCCAACCAAAGCGCGGTTGCAGAGTAGCTCTGGCAGAGGCGTGAGATCCAGTGTAAGCTTTCGTTCAGGCCTGTATTCCCCCTCTGCAAACAGCTCAACAGAAAGATAGCGAAATGTGTGTTTAAAAGTGTTTTTGAACCAAGCCTAAGGAAAAGCAGTGAGTGAGAGCGATCTGCTTTACAAACTTCCAAAATGAAATCCCTCTGAACGCCGACCGTCACAGCAGCTCCCTTATTTCTTGGAGGATGGTATAAAATCTGAGTGAGCTATACTCGGGCAAGAGCAAAGCGCAAATCGTTGTAAACTATGTTTTACTTAAGAGTTTGGAAACAGATGCCGCTATTTGGGATTTTTCTCCACTGGATCCAAATAGCTGTGATTCATTTCAGGGATGATCTCGCTTGCTCTGAACTCCTTTGGTACTCAACAGAATTTAGGCTCATCCTAATTGTAGACCTCTAAAAAAAAGCATATGCACAATGCACTGGAAGTGCTTATTTCTGTCCTGTACAGAGACCTCAGCGGACTCAGATACAGCTGTCTATATATTACAGATACGTCCAGTCCCAGGGGATTATTACACTCAAATAGTTGAGGAAAATTTGAAACGTTTAAGTCCTCCTTCTGTAAATACTTCCTACTTTTTTCCTTCCTTTGGTATGTCCACTGATGTTCTCTGGAAAGAATGTATAGACAAAGAATCGAATACGGTAGGGAGACAATATAATTTAGACAGAACTCTCCAAAAAACCCCAGTAGAACAAAAGGATTAAGAAGCAGTGCTGCACTGGCAGAAACACACTTTCTACGGAAGAGCACCGTAGCGATCATAGAAGCGTTGGCTGGGAGGGACCTCTGGAGACCCCCGACCCACCAGCTCTGACTGGGAATCGCGCTCTTCTGGGGTTGGTTGGTCGCGGCTTTGTCTGGCTGAGGCTTGAAAGCTCCCACAGAACTGCGAGCTGGGAAGGAGCTTCTAAGGAAAGGTTAAATTGGTAGCGAAAAAAAAATAATTGTGGCCACTAATAATAATAGAATAAAAACATCTTAATATATATCAAGAACAAAACCACTGCAGTCATGAGAAGGATCATTTCCCATTTGTTGATGCAGAAGAGGCGTCAGTGCTAGCTTAGCCTGGAACAGTTGGTATGAAGCTAGATGATATTTTTGCATTTTATAATATTAATAAAATATGCCAAGAGTAACTACTCAGAATAAACAAACAACTACTAAAGTTAAATCTGCCAGAAGACAATGACACATCAGAGTCTGAAAAATATATAAACTAGCAACATCTCCAAGCCTTTAATATTTCTATTTATCAACTTGCAGAACACCGTGTGAATGCCAAGCAGAGATATCTTTCAAAAAAGATAAAACTGTCTTTTAAGAAGCATTATCTTGTAATACTACACAAAAACCACAGGCCAGTTAGTTAGAGTCTTCCCAAAACCTTGGGAGGTCTGATAGGAATGCAATTTGTAGACAATTAAAAGATGTCAACAGACTTGATATAATTTAGCATATACTCATCAAATCTCAGCAAACAAACTAGCTATTGGTTTTTTTCAGAGATTGCAAACTATTTCAACACACCCTTTGATTTAATTTCTTTTACTTCAATGTCTAAATGCACAGAGCAGAAGCTTCCTGCTCCATCCATGTACGGCTTTCCAAAAGTCTAAGCCAGAGTACTGGATAACTCCACTGAGCCATGACAATCACTAAAGCCCACGCACTCCTATTTCACGTACACTGTTGGCGTACGTGCAGACACATCCACACGTGTAGAGAGCTGCAGGCATTTAAGTTCTCAGTCAGCTACCAAAGCGGGAAGCACAGCGACCGGACTATAGCCCTTACACTTATGAGAATCTAAAAAACCCTCCAGATCTCTGTATCTCTACGATGAAGACACCATTTAAATTGATATTTCACTCTGAATTCTCAAGGAGACATAACTATTTCTGAAGTGACAATTTTTGCACAGCGTGAGAGGACACTACATTCTTGAGTTATTCAGAGTAATTTTGTAAAAGGAATTAACTTCTTTTTCTGCTAGGAAACATGCAGCAGTGTGACCTGCACTGCTAGAAGCCTCAATTTTCTCCCATTAGCCACAAGGGAAAGAGATAAAATAATTAGTATTCACCACTATGTTTAACCTAATTATTAGGATAACGAAATAATGAAATATGGCTGAGGTTTGTGAGGAAAGCAGTCGCTCTAGACTCCCTGTTAGTCAGTAAAGAGGGAAAAAGATCCAGAAATACACAGAGAAAGATTTAGCCCATTTGAGTCTTGCTCACCCTTTAAAAGTACCTATTTCCACCTGTTAATACAGTGACCGTCTAAAGGAATAGGCTTTTCTTTTAGGTGATTGAGTTGGATGCCCGAAGTTACGACAGCTGAACATAAGCCTGAGCGTCCAGGTAATCCTCACTGTGGTGTCAACAATGAATTCGACATGAGCTGCGCTCTGAAGGTGCTTTTAATCCAGCTCTCCCGATGGAGTGCTTGTGCAGTTTTACTTAGACAGAAGGCACAGATGATTTAAGTTTGTTGTAGCCTTGTCTTGAGTTTTACTACAGTTTAATAGTCACGCTTTTCTAAAAGCGTGTGACAGCCGTTTCCTTTACCTGTTCTTTGACGGGAGTGTTGACGTTTGACAGACACTGCTGGCAGACAGCCAGGAAGGATTTCACAGTTTTCCTCAAAACCAACAAGTCCTCCTGGAATAAACATTAAAGCAGATGATATGTAAATATTAATCAAAGGTTGCTAGGAAAAAAGTAAAAAAAAAAAAAAAAAGGAGATGGTGATAATTCCATACATTCAATCCTATAAACTACCCAAACAAAAAAAGCCAAGAAAAAACAGGCTACTCGTAGAGCATGGGTAAAACAAGCCAGTCATTTTCAGAGCCAGAGTTTCCCTGAAATAAATAACACCAGTAAAACAACATATTCCTGAGTTAGGTTGTCAGTATTTTATATTGAATGTAAATTATAACGGTTTCAGAACAAAAAGTTTAATACATCAAGGTCAGCCCACCTGGGGGTTTATAAAGAATTCTGTACTCAGATAAAGCAACACAAACAAAAAAGCAAATTTCCAACGCATGTCTCAGGTTCAACACAAATATTATCCTAACTGCAGATATGGGAAATGCGAAAGCGAATCCCAGAAATTTGATGCCTTATGGAAGAAGGAGGGAGGTTTGTTCGTCTGGAGAGAAAAGGATTTGTGGGTGGAAATCGTAAATCAACGTCTGCTCTGGATGCCCTTGATGGAGAGACAACTGCTGTGGCCTTTCACTGCGGGCCCCAGGAGGGGCAGGTGCAACAGGGAAGCTTTCACCTGGGGGAATTACTGCTGCACGCTGAGGAATCCTTATTTTTTATGGATAACAAAATAAGCTAGTGAAAACAAATCAAAACAAAATGTAAGATATTGGAGCGTAATTGTAAGAACACAGCAAGCAGCCACGTGGAAACAGCAAATCACTTGCAGAAGGAGAAGAACCCTCCGATGTGAAAAGATTCTGTCGTAACCACGGAACGTACGGATAATGTACGGAGCTTCCTGGCACCTACTGAAATAGTAACTCTGTCTTACAGTAGTGCTAAACCAACCGCCAAGAAGAAAACTAGAGCCAGAAATCACTAGGACTTTGTGTCAGCTTCAAGTCCCGTGGAAGGGACGAGCTCTGTCAGCAGGGATTCGTTGCCGCTGCCGCTCCGCTCGGCTCCGGCGGCACGGAGAGATGCTTCTGCCTGGCCCCACCTCACGCCTCCCGGCTCTGCTCCCGCTGCCCACCCGCCCCTGGCACCGCTGCTTGAAAGGCCTTTCCCTCCCCGGTTTCCAGGTAAAGGAGGGACCCTAACAGCCACTAATTCCCACTGAGACTGCTGGCAGACTTCCCTCGTGACACCCCTATCAGCTTTCAGACGGAAGATAACGTGCCCTGCAGAACATCCAACCTAAATCTGAACAAGCCGCACAGTGCACATGAAACAGTTGCCTTGCTAAAAATTCCCACTTTTAATTATGCTGGCTGTTCGGTCCATGTGTCTCATTTCTCGTTTAGCTTTTCTTACTGCTTCCCGTCATAAGATCTTGTTATTCTTTGTTTACTGAAAAGCCTTTTTGTGGTCCGTATGTTCTTCCTGTGCTGGCTCCCAGCAGGAGGCAGGTCTGCGAGCCTGCTGGAGCGCCCCCGGGGTCTCAAAATCTCTGCACCCCTTAGAACATTCAATAGAGGGAGTGGGACTTTCTGACACGGACACTGAAGGTCTATAAGCTTCCTCACCTTCCTTGTCCTAATAACCTTTTCTTTGACGGTTACCCTGACATCACACGGCCAGTTAAGACCGCTCTGCTCTAAGTCACACCTTTCTGCTCATCAGCCTTCTTGATCCCAGATACAGGCCTTCCATTTGACAGCATTCAAACGCCGCTTTCTTTTTTCAATCGTGTTTTCTTTACCAACTGGTCTATGGCACTCACATTTTTAATACCTTCGCTTTACCTTCCCCCACGATTGATAGAAACTACCGGTTTTTAGCAGAGAACGGATCTCCCATGCAATGCATCAGAAGCCATCCCCTTGTGTGATGATTTCCCACTTACAATTTTTTTTCTGATCCATCAGCTATGAGCTACTGAGTATGAATCACATTAAATCCACATTATTTGCCTGAAACGCAACATGATACTAACGTCTGAAAGAAGCTGGTATTCCAACCGGCTTCCTTACCAGTGAAAAAACGCCACCTTCTCAAGAGCAAATGTCCCCCCTGGGCTGACCTGCGGGCTGGGCCCTCCAGCCCCGCGCCGGCTGCCTTTCCTCTCAGCCGCTCCAAGGCTTCACTTGGGACTGATGCCAGGCTTATCGCTTCGCTGCTACATAATAATCTGATTTACAGCCTTAAACACTGGGATTACAATCACTGTAATAACTTCCTACTTTCTGTCACAATTATCTTCCATTTAGATGTCAATGAATTCAACAGAGAAACGAAAACCTATGAAAAAATCCTACGTGGAGGTTAAAAAGCGAATGAGCATGCCTCCCGTTTTTCTGTCAAAGAATGAGTAGCAGGCAGGTAGACATTATTTATTATCCTCTCTCCTGATAGATTGACAAAGATTCATTTTGCAAGATGAAAGACAGCAAAAGAAAGCCCGACTGAACAGTGCAACGGAGCCACCTGGAACTTCTCTAAACGTGAAGAAATCCCCAGACTACTAGAGGGAGGTAATTTTTTTTAAAAAGAGAAAATGCGAAGAAAATAAATGAATTAGATTTTCAAGTCATTTACCATTCCCAGGCAGACAGCCAAGGGCTTGAGGTGTGATTACCCGATGCACTGACTTCAGCAGAAAAACTGCCATGAAAAAAGTGTACTCTGCTCTCTGTCGCTGGGGCAGGACCATGGGGTCACGCTGAAGGGACCCAGGCTTAAAATAACCCTTTCGTGAACTGTCTGGCATAATACCTTCAAACGTAACTAGTTGTGGCAGAAGAAGAATGAGCCACTAAGAGCAAGGACTCGAAGGGGCTTTGCCACCACCTGTAACCAAAGAGCCCTGTTCACAAGACAGTGATCCAAAATTCTGCAGTTATTGTCTAGCTTTAAATCAAAGCTTGTTTTTTCCATTGAAGCCACTTAGAAGTGCTGTGCTTTTGCTAGGTCCATCTACCAAACCCAGCGCTTTTCTTCCTGTTTGCCCACTGCCTTTCATCTAAACTACTTATTTGCAGTTTTAGGTTCCTTCTCCTTGGAAGTCCGACTCTTCCACAAACTTTACAATGCTCGAGAGCCATTAGCTTTCAACTCCCTTGAGGAACACCATCCAGCCTTTTGCACCTTGTGATTCTCTTCTTCCCTTCAGCATTTTGTGCTTTCTTTCATAAATATGAAGAGTCACCAAGTCACTTTGTCGTTCTTTAAATCCCCCCTACTAATTCCTCGGCCCGCTCATGACTGCGGAATGGCTCTGGGTTTGGCTGGGCCAGCTGCTGGTCATTCCGAACTCTTTTGCCTTTCTTTTCCTGCCTCTGAATGTTTGCTCTATTCAGGGTGTATTTTTTTAAACTGTTCTAAGATTTTGGACTCTGTTCTTCTGTAAATATTTCCTTTTTGTCACATACCTGTACAGTGTGAAGTATGATAGTCTCCGACACCTGATTTATTAAATACATGAAGAAATCTAGATGGAAACAACTACTGTACAACCTAATCCCCAAGTCTCCTACCTCAAGCCTGTACTTGCTCCCCAAGACTTACAGACAAGAGAAGTCCTGCTGAGAAACTACCAGCTTCCTTTGAAACCACCCTCAAACCCCTTTTCATGCGAAGAACAGTTCGAAGGACCTTGAAAAAAGAGTTTCAAAATAACTCTGCCCGAACTCTATGCTGTATTTAAGTTAACTGGGGGAATCTTTGTTATTGGGCAGAGAACCTGGACTTTCTTATAATTCAAATAACCAGTAACTATCACCCTTCTATTACAATGCATTCTAAATGTTTTTGTGCTGGTATCACTTCCTTTAACTCTATGATCAAAACTGTCATCTACAAATGATACTCCACGGTGCGGGGGAATCTGCAGAGCACCCCCTTGGTAACAGCCCGGATAAACAGCAGCTGATACGACGACAACGCGAGTGCACGAGTGACAGAACACACAAACTGACCTTTTGTGAGCAGGTGTTTGCCAAAAACCTGGTAATACCAAGAGGAAAGTTAACAATGAATTCGCTTAAAACGACCCCATTAAACCCTAAGCAGGAGGTTGCCAAGAAACTTTTGAGAAAAGGATGAGTCACCTTGTGAAGAGACAGAAAAGCAGCATGAACGCTTGTGATTGCGGAGAGGAACCCTGGGGTGGGACAGAGCAGCAGCCAAACCAAGTCAGACACCCCAACACCGCGGTGTGGTGGCACACCCGCCCTGCTGGAACCCCCAGGAGCCTGCGTCCATCTGAGGGACAGTCAGCACGGGGTGCGACACGCAGGAACCCGCATCCCGAACGCGTGTACGTGACCGGACTGTCCCACAGCAGCCCCACACAAGCAGGGATCTCGTGCTCCCAGAAGAAGGGCAAAGGGCTTGTAACTCCCATTTCCTGGGAGGGGGGTGTGCATGTGTGACTCCGAATCGCTGTGTGTCTTGGGGAGGGGATTAGAGTAACTTGCAAACAGCTACAGAAAGGTAGTTTGAAGTTTTTGGTTGCTCATTAGCATTATAAAAGCATCCAGTATTCTGGTTTACCTGCTGTACAGCTGACACTTATCCTGGAGATGCACTGCACTGCCTGCAGGTTCATCATGTGTTGTTAATAAACCAACGAGCTGACTTGATTCTTACTAGCTTTAAACCACAGGACTCAAACCAGTTTTTCCCTGCCACACCTGTAAAGCCTGCAGACCAACACGCTGAGCCTCATGCCGCCAGCCCCAGCCCCAGGCAGGACAGCCGGAACACACAGTATGCTTCAGAAAGGAACACGTGCCCTGGGCTCGGGTGTAACACCCAGGAGAGTTTCCAAACAAGGGCTCTAAGGGGAGAGGCTGTATTTTTGGAAGAGCCATCCCAACACCAGATAAAGAATAACTTCATTCCCAAAAGGTTCTGTTCCCAATTGTATAGCCCTGGTTGCCATGTATGATCCTCCTCTGGAACCAATACAGGGAGTTATTAAGCAACTTTGAGTTCTACTCAAAGAACAACTTGCTTAGAAAGAAATTTACCACCAGAACCACCCACCCCACCCGCAAACTCCCTGCAACAGAGCGTACACCTCACGGATGCAGAGCGTACCTGATTAAGAACTGTAAAACTGGGCAATATATGCCCACTGCTGACAAACTAAATACTTACTCCCACAGAAGCATTAACCCCCGTGAATCCTGTACTTAATTCCAAGCTGTCAGTATACTTCATTCTGCGCGGCGAATGCCTACGTGGTCACTAAGTCGGTGAAACAGAGCAGTTACTATTTGCCAGCGTGAACTCACACAGCTGGCAGCAGATGAGCGTTTCTTACAGATCAGTCTCTCCGTCTCTGATCTCTCAGCCTGGATGCTCAAGGGAAATCTAAAAAATCATCTTCTAAACACGAGCCTGGGAACAAAAATTAATAAATTCCCTGGATACAGAAAAACAAGGACTCGGGATTAGTTTTATGACATAGTATAAAATCCCTTCTCCCCAGTACAGCCTTCTCATCTTTCATCTTCCTTCTCTCCCCCACTGTCCAGCTCCTGCTTCCCCCCTTGTGACTCTCCTCCACTCCCCCTTCCCCTGCTCCCACCCCCAGAGGGACCAATGGCCTTGTCTTTCAGAGACAGTTTACCTGATCTGCATCTGAACAGACACCAAGCAGTTGTTCTCGGCTGGTATTTAGCTTTCATATCTCCTCCTCTTACTTCAAACCTGAAAGGCTTGCATGTCCAAAAGCCTCTCTGATTTTTACAGCTATATGCCTTGGTCTACTAAAGGTACCGCATCACCTCCCTCTGTCCTTAGGCCACTGCAGCTCCAGCAAAGGAACACTAGAGAGCTGGATGGACCTACATATTAAATACTGTGTCAGAAGTCTTCCTGTAAAAGCTTGAATACTTAAAAAATGCTCACTGTTTTTCATTGAGAGATGCTCATGTTAATGCCTTCGCCTTCCTATACATCATACTTTAGAAGTGATCCCCTTTAATATCTGCTAATTCATAAGCTTAAATCACGGCTTATAAACCAACCACGGGCAAAATGACCTCCTAATGGATTAAACAACAGACACAGTGCAGATCAGGTTTATTTTCACTCCAGTGGGAAGTGCAATAGAAAACCCCCACACAGAACAAACCACTACAGCCACATCAGGTGTGTGAGCAGAGCTGAGGTCGCTGGGCAGGGACGCAGAGCTGCAGGGATTACTGCTGTGCTCCTCCTCAGCAGAACACGCAGGGTTCTTGCAGGGGGTGGGGTGAAACCCCAAACAATAACTTAATAACAGCTCTCCAGGCTAAATGTGATTTTCACCGGGGATTCCAGAGGCAGAACTGACTTGTACTTCCAATCGTCACTCTCGATGGAGCTCTCATAGTTCCTTCCATTCCTACGAACTACATTATGACTAACATAAATCAGAATAGTGTTAGAAATACATGAAAGATCGAGGCTATTCTGCATTCATCTCATAAAACAATGTCTCATATAAATGGATCCTATTCTGAAAAAGCAGGCAAAGCCAGGCAATTGCACTAAGCTGGTCCATAAGAAAAGCCCAGCCACTGAAATAAATAAAGGTATTTTCTCTTTCAGTTTAACTGGACCATCATGGTAACGACAGTCCGCATTAATACTTTGACACCAAAAAGCAAAGCTTCTGACCAGGTCCTCCGCAGACAGATGCTGTAAATGTTACTCGCTAGCCGTAGTTTAGGGTAAGTGTGCTTCCTTGGCTGTAAGTTAGACACAAGAAAACCTGAACCTTTTTTCCAGCGAGGCTGACAGCTGTCACTCTGCACCACCTCGGTTATACTGCAGCAACTTACTGGGTTTAGCTCCAAAAAATGGAGAAATGCAGTGAAGGGAGATGAGGAGCTTACTGAACGCTCTGTGCCTCGGCGTTTGCAGCCAGAGCAAGGCAGGACTGAGCGCTGCTGCTCAGGGGCAGCAAGTAGGAGGACAGAGCTGCTGGGCACCTTCAGGAGAGGGTAAGACCCAGTAGCCAAGAGCACATGGGGAAACGTTTCACGAAGGTGTTGAAGACAGTGCCCAGATGCTCCAGGCGCTTGCTTCCTCATACCCGAGGCAGCCACTGCACAGGAACAGCAGCCTGGTTCCCCTGACCGGGGAAGCACCAGAATCAGATGCCGTGTGTCATTTCTACGGACCTATGGGCTGAATTTAATCCATTTAATCCTATGTGGGCTCCTGGACTTACTTCTTATTACTCAGTTAGCCCTTCTGTCCCAGTGAAATGTCTCCCTTGGGGTAACAAGGCTGCTAGCTAGGAGGACTGCAGATGCTTTATTATGGTCAGATTCAGAGTTGGTTTAAAACAAAAGGGATGTATTCAGTTTCCTCAGTTCTAAGGAGTCAAGATGTAACATGATATACTACCAGCAAGCTAAAGAGAAAGAAGCTAAAGAAGCTGAAAGGGGAAAATGCGAATGAAAGCCAGAATAAAGAACACCAATTATTCCTTTTGTCTAGTAGCTATTCTTAAATGTCAATATATGTCAGTCTTCGACTCAAAGAATGTACAATGTATTTTATCATTTTCATGGGCATAAACTGCTTATTTTAGTAGTACTTTAGTGCAGCATCTTTTTCTTTTTGATGCCGTTGGGGAAGTACTTCAGTTTTCATACCATTTTAATGTGATGTATTCCTTTGGAAAAAGCCCTAAGAAGACAGAATGTTGGCCTCTGATTGGGAAAAGAGCTAAGGAACGGTCCTGGAAAAGCTGTGTATAACAAACAAGTCACACGTACCACTGTCCTTGCGGCATGACGCTTGCATGCACTTACTTTTTATTAGCAACCATCACTGCTAGTAACCTTACGTTTCTCTTTAGCAACAGAAGAGATGTAAGTAACAGGTAAGCAAGGTAAATACACATGAACATTAAGCTATCTGTGGTGTACGGATGAACCGTACTGCTTACAACTACTAGGTGAGCGCTGTCAACACGAGTTACCATTCACACAAACTGCTGTACTCACAATAAAGTGCATTAAGTATCTTCAGCAATGAGAATATAAAGATCAGCTAGTAAAAAACCCTGATAAAGACAAGCGCCTGCTGTTTGGGTAGCTTATTTAGACACACGCCTGATGTTAAATAGATCCTGAAATACTGAATAAATCAAAACACCAACAGTTTCTGTTTCACAACGACATAAAATGCCGGTACAGTGGGTAGAGTTACAGTGGATCAGGTCTAATGCCTTTTTAGGCAAGTTGTGTTTCTTCAGTAAAATCTGTGTGACGAGAAGCCTACTTACTTTGGAAGGGGAGCCTTCAGTGATTTTCACCAGCTGCCAGAGAATGGAGTAATGGGAACACTGCAGTGCCTGAACAACTATCTGTAACAGAGGGAACACAAAGAATCCCAGCACGTTGGAAACATCAAGCCTAGCAGAAAACCATATGTAAAATGTATAATGTATTTTATGAGAAATAGGAGAAGAAATAGGAGAAGCTCTTGGGTAGTACTTTTTGTTTTCAAGGATATTATGTTTTTCCTTAGTCGGTTCGGTGCAATAAGAAAGCAGCCTACTACAGTTGAAAAAAATACCGTGTAAATGCTGGGAAACAGAACAGAAAACTCTGCATTAAGGTACAGCAAGAGGTGATGTCCCAGCGCGACAGAAGAACAACCCAACATCTACACAGCTCAGTTCAAAAGCAGCTGTTTAAATACCTCTACATCTGACTTCACTAGTAAAGCAGTTTGGAAATCTGTTCCACTGTCAAATGAACATGTAGCCCAATTCCTAAAAAGGAGAAAATACAAATTTTCTCATGGAGAAGGCTAGGCTTACGTTTATGGTGCCCATAAGAACATCCATGGTGTACTTTTAAAATTTCCGATCTATATTAGGTGCTAAAAATGTCAAAATCTTTTTGCCTTGAAGATGCTTCCAACAGTTTGTAGTTCTGTGCAGAATAAATCAGGTTTGTAACAGTTTCAATCACTTCACAAAATACTTTTTTTGAAAAATATCACTAGGGACCAAACCATTCGCTTTCAGTGAACTCCTTCTAGTGGACTGGGGGAAGAAATCCTGAGGAGAGCTCAGATTTCAGAACTTTTTTCCAAAGATCTTATGGAAGTATGTGGGGAGCCACATCACTGCCAGACCCAGAAACTGAAGATGGCTGGTAGTTGCACGGACAGATTTTATTTGCCGGCCCCTTCCCTCCAGGGAGCACAACGCCAGCATTAAGTAGCAGAAGGTCCCACGTCTTAAAGCCATGACTGCCACATGGGATGTGGAAACGTGTCCTCCACATGGTCCTTTCTAGAAAATACTTCTACAGAATTTCATGAGAATTTTTTCTTTTTTCTAAATGAAATTGAGTTAGAATTAACAACTGGCTTCTAATTGAAATCAAATTAAAACTTGAAATGTGCTTGAATGTTGGAGTAGGCAGTCTGCACTTTGAACTGGAATCTTGGGAGAATCTGAAATGTTCATTGTGCTCATCCATGAGAAACTAAAACCAAACTAGGAGGAAACAAAGTCCAAGATCTGTCCACTGAAAGAACTCCAGTGGAGAGGCTGCCCAGCATCCCTGCATCCCTGCTAAAAGTTTGTTTCCTGGTTTTCATAAGCTTCCATCTTACCTTTGGCGCACAATAATCCTTTGTGATAATCCTAATTGCAGCCAAGGTTTACAAATGTTGGGTTTCAGGGTAAACATCATGATTTAGGCATTGCTTTTCACAGCCAGGAACGTTACTTATTCCTTACTTTACAGGTGAGAAAGGTAAAACAAGTAGCTCAGAAATCAGAATCCAAGATTTTTCACCTCCTGGGCAGTGCTTCACTACAATTAAATTTCAATCCAAGCTCCATGTTTTTCCTAAATAACTAAGTCTAGTTCATTAATCTTTTGAATTTCTCAATGACTAGACTCTTAAAAACTCGGAATCCCCAAATGATGCGGTGCAGGTGTTGCTCACTGTACCTGTTCCGGCATAGCTCCGTGTTCAATTCCAGTTCTTAGCAATCTGTAGCAGTTGCTGAACAGATCCCATTTTGTGAGGTCGTGGGCACTAGAACGAGAGGTAACACAGCAAGATCAGTCGTGTTTCTCAAAACTCCACCGCCAGAACACAGCCTGGCCTGGCAGCCCAGCGAGCCCTGCGCGCAGAGCTGAGCCCGTACGGCCGGCGGACAGAGCAGCTGCACAGTTATTCACACCAGCCTAAAAGCAGAAGTTTGGCTTTCTGATAATGGAGGAAAAATGTTTTACTACAGAGGATTTTTTGTGGGGAGGAGGGAAAATCCCTGCATACCATACATCTTTAAAGGTTACTTTAGTGTAGCTGCAAGCTCCTTCTCAGCGCTGGCTCTAAATTCTCTCTCCTCTTTGGTTCTAAACATTGACGGAGCTCCAGAGGCACTTCTCTGGCACTGCAGCAGAGGCCGTGGCCAAGCTCTAGCAATACATACTGAATGAAAAGCGGCTTTAAGCAAACTAAAGTTATATATTTTTCTGCCATATCGTTTGGAGAAAAATAATATCATCACTAGATATTAAATACCCTGAAATATCTAAAGTAAGACAGCATGAGATACACGTACATGAGCCAGAGGTGGTGTTACCACCCCCATTCATTGCCTCACGTTGCAGTTGTACCAACCTGATTCGCCAGCGAGAGGAATACAAATGAATTAGCAACATGCATTCTACAGCCTGACAGACCTCGGCAGCTTATGATACACCTTTTTTAATACAGAACTGAGTAGTACAGAAGAAACTACAAAACACCAGGTTGCCTGAAAGACAAAAATTCTCTCTCACAAATAAAGTTAGGTTTAACACATTTTTCTGCAGTGGAATTAAACTAACATAATTAGAAACAGTTTATAGTATGTTTATAAAAGAGCAAGCCACCTCAGAAATAATCACAAACTTGGTGATTCACTCACTCACCTGTAAGAAGGGATATTCAGACTGTACCAGCAAGTCTAAATTGGATAAAGCATCCACGTCTCTGGCATCTGGCTCCCTTTCACCCCAGGCACCTTCAGCGCCAAGATACGCTCACTTTGCCCACCCCTTTGTGCCTGCCCTGACTTTGTTTAAATAACTAACTACCCTGCTCAGCCAGAAAGAATAATTCTCTGGTTCCGAAACAGACAGAGATTGAACTCAAGACTGGGAATACCTAGATCCTGCTGAAAACCCTAGGATGAAATGCTTCCCAGTCTGGAGCGCGGTAGTCCCGGAAAACCTCCCTGATAAAAGTTTCACAGAAAACATAACAAATAACACCCTTGTGCTGAGAGCAAGTATGTGCTCTGTGGTTCTGTCATTAAGCCAAGGTGCATCTTGACTTCTCATTCAAATCCATGAACAGAACAATAGGAAAACGTTAAAAAAAAAAAAAAAGGAAACAAAAATACAAAAATGTTCCCCCCACCTGAGAATCTAGATGGTCTTCAAAGTATGAAAATAAAGTGTTTCATAGATAAATTATAGGCTGTCAGAGAGCTGCCTCTGACAGTGCTGAGAGATGCTCCTTCAGCAAATCACAGGGTTGTTAGCAAGGCAGAGTTGTACCTCCTTAATTACAGCACTGTAATTAAAGCAGTAAAATCTCCTTGGTGTGCAGAGGCAGATATCAGCATAGATTATCCCACAGAGAATAGGAGAGGAAAAACTGTCTCTTTTCTGCCTGTTCATTTTAGAGCCCTCTGTGTCAGGCAGCCATCAGAGGGGATGTGCCCCGGTGCCCCGACAGCGGGCGGCACTGCAGCTCTTTGCTCTGAGCTTGAACTCAGGAAGAGCTTTTGGCTTCCAAAGTGGAAAAATTCTATGCACACATAGGGCTTTTCAATGGAAACTTCCTTAAAGAAGAGCCACCACATTAAATTTAGGCACATTCAGGTACACTTTTGTCTCTTTTGAACTACTTAGCAACCAAAATGATAGTTATCAAGGTACCTTAGACACAATACAATTCTCCACAGAGGTTCAGATTGACACAGAGGCTCCTAGAATGCAAATTCACACCGCACGGAATTTTCCCTTGGTCCTTTCCATGTCAGAGAGTCTTCGTGGATTACAGAAAACAAGGCCCAACATTTCATCAAAGGTTTCTTTTCATTCTCATAAATAGCACTGTCTGCTGGGGCATGTTTCTGCCAGCAAATAGTCAGATGGAGCAAAGGCACCGGTTCCAAAGTGTTTCTGAAAGCATGGCGAGAAGCAGCTTAGAAAATGTCCTTTTGGAAGAGGTGATCTCTCCACCCACAAAACTGCTGCTCTTTTTAAAGAAGCACAAAGCGAAAGACACTCTACCTTGGGCTTTGAACAGCTACGCTAGCACAGTCTCATTTCTCTACCGAGGTTTCGTTTATCATCATTTCTGCTTCTTCTGGATCTAACAAATGTCTCAGTAATTCAGTCTGAAGGATGCACTGGTCAACTACTGGAAAAAAAGTTAAGCAAAGGGTTTCTATAACAGGAAGAGAAAATCTGTTGGTCTGACCATGAATGCACCTACCTGGGAGGTGTCCTGACTGATCACGCTTACGCTGACAAAACCACCACGCATGTCTGGAGAGTCACTGCAGCCACTGCCGGCTCATGAAGTCAGTGCGGTGGCCAGAAGGAATCAAATTCCCTATCGTATTTGAGGATTACTGACACTGCTGCCAACAATCCCGATTTCTAAATGGGAAACCACACTGTATATACAAGATGGCACCAAGAGGGCACATCCAGAGTAATGGAGGGATGTTTGAGATTCACATGTCTTGCAATGAATTAACTGAAGTAATTAAATAAGAAATGCCGATATTCGCAGCATACAAACTCCTACAGCACTGATGTGTTAGCGTGTGAAAGCTCAGTTGAATTGGGCTGGAGTCAGCATACAAAAATTGTCTCCATGTACTTAAGGACAGAAAAAAATACTGTAAGTATCAGTGTGAGTCTGGCAAAAAAAAACCCAAAAAACCCAAGTATATACTCCAGGTGTTCTATTCAGAAGGCCTCAAGAAAATCTATTATTACATTCTGAGAACTTGGAAGGAAACACTGTAACAGTAAATATATCGGCTACCGATATCCTTGTTTGATGAAGAGACGGGAATTAAAAAGTGTGCTGTGAGCCCTTTGTTGCCATGACCCTCTCGGGAAGAGGATTAGTCAGCCTTGGGAAATGTCAGTGTAGAAGCTTTTTGGTCTGGAAGGCTTTTCTGATAATCCCCTGCCATGGTTTTTTTTTTTTTTTTCCACCTTGCTGGGCTTCTTTTTCCTAAAATATGAAGCAGCAGCAGCTACCAAGGTAACACGAGCAGAGATAAGGTGCAGTGGAGCTTCTCTCACTGGAAGAAGAGGGACTTGTTCCTTTTCGAAGCCTCAGCAACTACTTTATCAGTGCACTTTTAGAGGACCTGAAAGGTATCAGTTGTTGGCCTGCAATTTCAACGTCTTCCATTGATTTAATTCCTTTTGTCTCCCGGTGGATGCCAGGCGATGACAGTATCATACAACAGGCACTGTTCTTTGAGATGAGAATGTTCAATGCAAGTTTTGAATTAAGATCCTGATCTCACAGCTCAGCAAAAGTTCTCTCTTGGATGATATGATTGTTTCCTTTCACAAAGAATCACATCAGACATAACATTCAGTAAAGCAATGAAAAGATTTCATTACCTCTTTATATGCAAGCAGATACTAATTAGAAATTCCCCCTGAACTATCATCATAAATAACAAATCAGCTGAGAAATGATACACAGCTGCTCTTCAGCTCTTTAGCTTTGATTCTTTCCTCTTTCCTATTTTTTGAAGGCGAAGGTAGCTGTCCCCAACCCCGATTTGCGTGTTACTCTACAAAGCTTTCTTTACAGTCTGAAATAATTCTCTAGAGATTTGGAACCCTAAAGGAAAAAAAGTATATGGGAGACTCTTAGAAAAGCCTTAAAATTTGTGCTTCTTTCTGGGATGTGAACTGCAGCCGCCACCAGTCCTTTCAGGAAAGGCAGAAGTGGCTCCAGCGTGTTACCAGGGAGACCGAAAGCCTAATTTGCACATGTGTCCGCCTGCTGCACTATGGAAATTAGCAACGATTTAATGATCTCTGTGGGACTCTTGTTGAATGGAAATGAAGAGTAGGTATTTCAGAACCATTTCATACAGTGATCCAATGCAGAATTCAGGATAAGCGAAGACTTAGCACAGCAAGAAGAGAGAAATGAAATCGCTATGAATGATTTGTATAAAAGGGGGGCAGAAGCAAGATCCTCTCACACCTTGTGATGAGGAAGAAATGATTTGTGGCCCTCAGCCACCTGCATGTGAAGCTTCCTTACGTGCCGGCCAGGAGCAATTCCTTCCTACAGTGGAGAGGAGGGGGAAGATGAGGTCTTGATGGACAGTTCAAGTGAAATTTTCCAGGTTGCTCTACATAGAATCATAGAATCATGGAATGGGTGAGGTTGGAAGGGACCTTTAAGATCATCAAGTCCAACCATTAACCTGCCCTGACAAAAACCCCTTCTAAACCCTGTCCCTCAGTACCACATCTACCCTTTTCTGAAACACCTCCAGGGATGTTGTGTTGTTGTGACCCAAGNTTCTCCTGCATGTGCCGTGTCATGGCACTGAGGATGATCTGTTCCATGACCTTCCCAGGCACCGAGGTCAGACTGACTGTCCTGTAGTTCCCTGGATCCTCCTTCCAGCCCTTCTTGTGGATGGGTGTCACATTTGCCAACCTCCAGTCAGCTGGGACCTCCCCGGTTATCCAGGACTGCTCATAAATGATGCGAAGTGGCCTGGTGAGCACTTCTCCCAGCTCCTTCAGTACCCTTGGGTGGATCCCATCCGGCCCCATAGATTTGTGCACCTCCAGGTGCTGAAGCAGGTCCCTCACCACTTCCCTTTGGATTACAGGGGCTTTGGATTACATGTTCTGAGGGTGCCTGTAGGTCTCCCTGAGCAGCGGGAGCCTGGTTCCACTCAGCCGGCTCACGCTCAGCAAAGGAGTTTCTGTGCAATCCACACAGTTACACTTTGCCAACAATTCAACTAGAAACTCTTCCTGGCATTTCTGCAGGAAGAAAACACATCTTCCAGACTCTCACTATAAACTAATAATAGTAATTATTATTACTGCCACTTATTTCCATAATTTGGAGGAGAAGTACCTCAAAGGCATTGAGAAATTGAGAGAAACCACTTCTTCCAAGGCTTTCCTAAGCTGAGGCTCAAAGCCTGGACTTGGCCTGCATGCACTGGTGCCAGAGGTACGCAGTGTCCCTCGTGCCTTGGGGAGCACGACTTTCAGTACGACACTCACAGCTGTAAAAGCATTTAGTGCAAGGGATGGTACGCTGCCTGCAAATCACATCTGTAGAAGTAATGGCATTAACTAAGCAAGGAGCCGGGGCAATCCAAACAGTTGCACTGACAAATACCACTAATCATTCAACAATCTCGTATTTCAGGTCATACATTTTCTTATTTCTTAACACTAGACATCAACTGATACTTGCCAAAATGACAAAATTACCACAGCAGATTTCTGAGGGGGGAAAAAAAAAAAAAATCACCTACTTGTGAAAAGAGGTTAACCTCTTCAGTGTGGAGAGCACGTTGTATATGTCATCATCATCAGCTTCTTCTCCCTGGAAACGAAAGGAAATCCATTAAGAGAGCGCAGCGAGCCAGCAGAGCACCTTACTGCACGGGGAGGGTTTCTGCTGACACCAAAACAGAC
This sequence comes from Rhinoptilus africanus, assembly GCA_013400135.1. NCBI lineage: Eukaryota > Metazoa > Chordata > Aves > Charadriiformes > Glareolidae > Rhinoptilus > Rhinoptilus africanus. Next base: position 169,564 of record VXBO01007847.1, on the reverse strand, counting down.
TCCAAATTTTCCAATGACTTTTATCTAGATTCCATAATAATAAATAATCTTTAAATAACCACTGCATAGCACTACAAAATAAGCAAAATCATCTGACAACCTTCAGCAGTATCGCTGTGTTAATACTTAAACCAGTATCCTCTAGCAGTACAGATCATTCCCCAGAATAAAATCTGAGTTCTACCATGTTTTACAATGGTTTTTTAAAATGCTCAGTGGGAAATTGTCTTTCTTTTCCTGTCCTTCCGGGCTGTTGGCGGTGTTAGGCACTGTAACGCACGACAAGCACATCACGTGCACAGACGGACAGACATTCACAACTGGAGGGAGGGGTGGGTTTTTTTTTTAATTTAGATTTTGCAAATCTGGAGGAACAACAGTCCAAGAATAAATACCACACAATCAATCAAAATTCTTTCTGGCATTTTAAAGTAGCATTACCCTAAGATTAACGCAGACTGAACAGCAAATTCTCTTAGCGAAACAAATGAAAGTAAGGAACTTGCAAACCTTCCTCAACCAGGAAACCCACTTGCAACAGTTCTCCATTTCATTTTGATCATTTTTTCCCATCTGGAAGCCTAACAATTAAGACATTTCCTGCCTTCAGATGCATTTGTCAGTCAATGTTTCTCTCATTATAAACTTAGTGGGAAGCCATAAAGCAGTGGGATACTTGCTTGGGTACAAGTATGCACAATTTTTAATTTAAAGTATCTTTAAAATGATGAAATAGATGCATTAAAATTAATTTTTCTACCCCAGCAAAGAATACCACAAAGGCCAAAATTTTAAATCCTTGCTACCACTGTTCTCTTTCTTGCTTTCTCCTACTTTTCTCTGGGTTTTGTCTCCCAATCTGTCTTTATGTCACACGCCTGACCTCCGCTCTCCCTTTTCCTTAGGGTTCTAAACCTCTTGATTCTTTATTTCCCATATGACTTTCAGACGCAGCTTCTCTCCGAGAACCTCAGTCCTCACGCCTCTCCCATGCAAGCTAATATTCACAAAGATCCCAAGCCCTGCCTGCGTTTCTCTGCCCCTTCCCAAGCTGGGTAAAGGAAGGGGACACGTCAGAAGTATTTTGGTGTCGCTGGCCCACGTTCCTCCATGAGCCCAGCCTTTGTTCTCTGCCCAGTAGTCCCAGTGCATCCTTCGGGGCTTTCCGCACCAGAGCGCTGCATAAAGAGAAGTGAAGGGAAATGGAGCAGGAATAAGCAGCTACTGGCTTCCCCATTCAACAGCAGTTAGGAATAAAGGAAAATTGGAGGAAAAAAGTTTTTCTCCCTTAGTTCATTTCTCCTGAGAAGACTGGTGGGAAACTTGCAACAGATCCCAGCATCTTGTTGCTCTCACCTGATTCCCCTGGGGTAAAAGGTGAGGCCAGAGGCATCTTTCAAGCGGGAGAGGACAGGACTGCAGACCAGCACCTAAAATATGGAGTGTGTTTTCTGAACTCTCTCAACATTCTTGTATTCCCAGTCTAAAACAGCTGGACCCAAATGCTTTGCTGGCATAACTGATCTGGAATTTGGGCTGGGGGTGGAAAAGAGGTAGATTTCCAGTCTCCTTTCACCTTTACTTCTTGTAGTGTTGGAATGTAGTTCTCCGAGGCCCACAGATGATGCTGCCTGTGGAAGGGGACTCCCTGAGCAGGGCTTCTGAAAACACCCAGCGAGGGACTGCGAGGCAGCAAAGGGCAGGGCAGCACTGGATCTCCTCAGGGCAGAGAGCACAAGAACAAGAGGACTGATGCTGTAGTAAACCAAATTCAACTGGCTTCCAGAAGGGTACACGGATGGCAGAAAAGGGGCTGGCAGGACTAGAGGACTGGTTCTCAAAGCTGCTGTGTGGAGGAGAATGGGTAAGTGAGAGAACGAGCAGCTGCTGTACAGCAGGAGAGATCGAAGTGTTCCTGTATTTGCTAACTGAGTTTGGGACTACGGTTGACAAAATTATCCATGGGTGCCTCAGCAATACTCACAAAATGGCGAGTGGATCTTTTATTGGGTGAAACTATCCAGGGAACAGAATGTCACTTCTCAATCCTTCCATGGATGAGTACCATCTATACAGCAGAACACTGTGGAAAGTTCAAGGGGGCTCTTCCAAAAAAGCTACATGTCCTCAGACAGACCTAGTGTCTGTTTGTTACGCTGGCTGTTGCACAACTGTCTCCAGAGAGAGCAAATGTGGCATTTGCTTTGGAGAAGTTCCAAGATAAAAACTATGAGAAAAATAATGTCTTACGACAAGAGAGTATGACAGAAATGGCAAGTCAGTGTCAAAGAACTGAGATTCCACTTGCTTCTTGGTCTGATTCTTGAAAAACCCCGTAGGCGCTTTCTCTCATCTCGAGGTAAGAGAGTGGGAATGAGATGCTTTTTTGCTGATCTGAGCTTGGCTGCGGAAACATAAGCTGAAGATTCTCCAAGAGCCAGGTTTGGAAGAACAACATGGGAGATTGGTCCCCGCATACAGAGCCAGACTGAACCTCGGTGCTGGGATGCATGGATAGTGAGGACCTCACCAGAGTTCCTAAACCTCCGTCAGTGGGTACCAACGGAAAAAGCAAAGGCCACTATTTATGGTGACTAGTAGCTGGGCGTCTGGTGCGGAGCACTCCACTGGTCCTGTAGCTGGATCTTTGTGCTGGCAGTCCAGCTTGAGCCCTTTTTGCTACCCAAGTCAGCAACAGATTGCCCAAGGTTTTTGTCGCCGAGTTTTTGGTCCTGTTGGCCAACGGCGAGGAACTTCACCAATCCATGGCTATTAAAGCAGAGGGCATGCAGTGTGGCACTAGCTGAAAGGATTCCCTTCCCACAAGCAGATGGCAGAGACATAGCACAAATTCTGGAACACTTTTTCAGGTTGTGCTCAGAAGTTTCTGAGGAAGTACGTATAAACCGGCAGGCAGGTAGACAGCAAAGTAAACGTATGCTGTCAAAGAACGTACAGTGGTGCACTAACTCCCCTGGGCTGTGGGGTGCCCGCTCCCTGCACGCACTGCCCTTCCTACTCATGCACATTCCTACAGCAACAGAAAAACTGTTATCTACTCTGCAATGCGCCAAGGCATGTATACAGTATGCCTGTATGGGGCTTATTAAAGTTAGAAAAAAAGTTTATTGTCTTCAATATGTAATTCTAAAATAGAGACTGCAGCTTAACTTTCTCTAAATGTATATAAAAAATTAAATGTATCTGCCACAGTGCAGTGCATGACTAGAAGTGAAGAAAAAGATCTATGCAGCCCTTAAGATATGTTTAAAAAGCATGAGGATTACAACAAATTAAGCAGTGCTACACAAAGTTAAATTGATGTAAAGCAAGAAAAAGATGAGTTAGGTTTCCATTCTTATTTAATGTATTCTGTCTTATGCATTTTGAAGGACATATTCTTACAAGTAAATCCCAGGTACCTCGAGGTTTCAGACCTGTATCTTTTTTTCATTCTTTCCAGAGCTCTCTCAATATGCCGTTATAAATATTTTACTAAATCCTCTCTTCCATTCAAGGCATTATCCTATTTTGATTCTGCTGCCTATATCCATTTGGGACTACTGGAATCACCACACACATTACTGTAAATGCACCTTTCTCTGCATTTTTCATCAGCTTTCACGCATTCACCCACTTAATTTCTTACGTGGACTGGTTAAATACTAGACTAAATTTACAGAAGCAGGATTGTTCCATGGTCTTTGTTTCACAGCTTCAATGTTTCGCAGGCTTAATGGCTAGTCCAAGGGATTTTCTACACAGAGAAATAGCTCCAAATAATTATGAAAAAGTTGCTGCTGTACTACGTCTTGGGAGGGATAATTTCATGACTTGGCAAGAATGTTTTTCAGCAGTTTATCATAGCATGTTAAGGTAGTCTGACAAAATTCATTTTAAGAAAACAAACCTCCTGCAGCAGATCCTCTACGGAATGGTTGAATCGATCCACAAATTCATCAATAAGTTGGCTGTGGGCTATGTCAACTCTGTTCTGGATCGTATATTCTTCACTACAGAGTATGCTGTAGGTTTTGCTGCAGGCTTCGAGAACATCTGATTCCACGTGCTTTTCCACAACAAACTTGATCTGTTTCAGTAAGGCATCCAGATGCTGTAGAGCAGAAAAGAAGTTCAGCTTCCTCCTTACGTGAACAATGAAACTCAAAGAAAAAGTCAGCCAAAGAATACAGCAAATCAAGGTTAGATCACTAATACGAAGGCACAGCACTGTGTGACTAGGAGAGCAATCAGGTTCTTGGAGGCAAGCAGACTTCTTGCCCAATGTACTGTACCTTTTCCATCCTGCCCGTGCTATAGATTTCCAGATCAAAATACTGAGGGATCTGCAGGAGATTTGCAACCTTCTCGGCATCAGCGGAATACTAGAACATCATTGAAACAAAACAAAAAACTAGTGAAGTAAAAGTAAATGCCTGCATTACAGAATGAAAAAGTTTAAAGACAGTTGTAAACACCAGTGATTTATTTTGCTGAAAAATGTACCTTTGATAGCAACATAGGCAGTGCAATAATGAAATGCTCAGTCAATTTATTTCTGTCATCTATCTGAGTTTTTCTTTCTTTTGCTGTCAAGACCTGTAAGTGATCAAGAAAACAAAGTAAACACAATTTCTGCATACAGCATTCATTAGTTTTTCTAAGGTTTGTATTACAAACAAAAATCCATGCAGGTATATTTTTAATGAATCAAAAGAAGAGGGAATAAAAAACCCAAACACATTGGGACTGAACAGTGATTAAATGGGAGGACCATGTCTCCTAAGAAGCCATGATTGGAAAGGAAAATATCACATCATCCAGCAAGATGTTGTCTCGACACATCAATGTTTTTTAAGGATTGAAATTCAAATATAACCCAAGTCAGTGGAAGTTTTGCTATTGCTTCCAAGCGAATTGAACTCTGGCTTTCACACATTAAACAAAGTGTTAATGTAAGTCCTCGGGGCGAACTGAAGTATAATTAAGAAAACCAAAACCAAACCACACTGTGACAGTGATTTTCATTAGCAGATTCACGGCCTCATCTCTAAACTGGAATGTAATTCTCAGTGAGAACATACATTCGAGTTTACAGAACTCATTTGCAAATTTCAGTGACAGATATTCTGAAGCTACTAATGCTGTCATAGCAAAACCACCTTGAAACAGCGAACAGAGAGACAATAATCAAAACAGCATGCTTCGTAAAAGCTTAGATCTGGCTTCTTGGTTTCAGAAAAGGAGAGAATGCTTTTGAAAACAAATAATGATAATAAAATACTCAAGTTAGCTAATGATTTATGTATAGCAAAGCTGCCAGACTGCACAATGAGGGTTACAAGCTAAAGTCAGAGAAGAAACTATTTCACAAGAAGGTGAGCGCATAATTAGAAATCTGCTCCCATTTCAACTCAGAGAATACGCTAGTGAGATCACGAGAACACGACAAACCTCTCCTGACAAGTCAGAGATCCCTGCAGTTACCATCCCACAACTCATGATCTAACTGAAAAGAAGCAAAAGCTGAACGTCATAACTACATCCCTCTGTAAGTGAGGAGGAGCAGCTGGAAACAAAACACGCGCTTGGATGATAGGTAGCCAACTGTGGCAGCAGGAATCCAAACCAGCCGTGGAGTGAAGGGGAACAGATTTGTAACCAGGGTAAGAACCCACTTCCACAGTAGATGGCAGACAGCTGGATACATACAGCAGCAACCGCAATTCCTGTACCAGCTCCACACGCTCCGGCAAAAGCTGCCAGTGCATCGGAAGGCAGATGCAGCCAGGCTCCCACCTCCTAACCACCCGGCCGTGTTCTGGTGACCAGTGTGGCTATTTGGTGGTGCTATGAATTAATCTGGGTCCCTAGGGTGATCTCAAGGTTCTCTTCATCATCCTTCAGGAGGTGAAGAAATACAGACGTTGAAAATGTAAGACGAAGCAATTTGCTGAGCCTAAGTGAACTGAGCTGTAGACCTCTCGAGATGGAAAAAATACCCAGCAAGCTAACAGTGACATTATTCGGTGCTCCAAAACAGAACATACAAAGATGAAATTTTTGTTAAATTTAAAGGTTCCTTTGTCTGCTAGAACAGTTTGCAGCTCTTGTGCTTCCAATACAGTTTTGGTAACGCAGGGTAACAACCGCTTGTGTAAATCTGAGTAAGGGCTTTCACAGACTCCCCCTCCCCCCGGAATGTTTTTAAAAAATTAGGAATTTCCTAGAATATGCTTTATAAATTAAGGTACATAAAGCATGTCTAAAATGATGGTTCCTTGGAGCTTTTCCTGGGGTGCTGTTTCTGGACACGAGGCTAATCTGCTTTTGGCACATAAAAATTAAGAAGCAAAGTAATTGCATTTAGTTTAGCAATAAAGAATGCTAGTCTATCTCCAGGTTTCACCTTCATTAAGTCTGTGGCTTTCTTTAATGCGCTAGTTATGATCATTCCGAACAGAACCTCACAGAAATACCAAATGTTCGCACGGGTTTATTTCATTTTAGTCTAACATAAAAAAGAGGGCAACTACCAAAAATCAGGGAAGTAAGTTTGGGAAGCTGAGACTCTTTTGGAACATGGATGCTGTATTCACGGAGAATACAGCTGAAAGCCTGCTGGGCACCCTGACCTTGTGACTTACACTGAAATGTTTAAAAGTGCTGCCCAGCCTCAGGAATGGACTTCCACTGATTCCCAGGCAGTCTCTAGAAAATAAATTAAGGAGGCAGGTAGACTGCAAGATGGCCACAATGTCAAATTCTGAAAATTTTAGGGCATTCAGTGCAAGAGGCCAAACGGGATGGATACATAAAACCTGGATGGTCCCAGTCCCACCCCTCCTGCTCAGAGGGGCTCAGGGGGCAGACTGGGGTGCTCGGGGCTTTGTCCAGCTGGGGCTTGAAACCTGCCAAGGATGGAAACTGCACAAACTCTCAGCTTCTGTTCCAGTGCTTAACTGCTCTTGTGATGAGGATACCACTGGCTTTTTCTGCAAATGTTATGTCCGTATTAGCAGCACATTCCTTTTTATGGAAGACAGTCAGAGGTCATCTTGTTCTGCTCCAGAGGCCTACGCTTATAATTCTAACCTAGATTTAACTTAAGGGCTGTAGATGTGGGAACGTTACATTATGATAAAATATTACATTATGCTAAAAAGAAAATCTAAAAAACCATTTAAAAAATTAAATTTCATGCTGTAAATTTATATTCTTTAACATGACAACGCAAAACCCAAAATCAAACAAACCCCCAAACATGTCCAGAAACTGAATTTCTTTTATTTTTCTTCAAAAACGTTCCCATGAAACAAGAAACATCAATTATAAAAATCTAATTTTAAAGTATCAAAGCGTGGCATTGTAGAACATGTATTTGACGTTACTACAGTAAGAGAGAGAGGTCCGAGCTACCTTCGGCAGTACCACTTACTCTCTTGCCAGTGCCTCTGCCAACTGGAGGATGTGCTTCAGCAGCTTGTCTGATCGTACACACCATCAACTCAATCAGAGCGCTCTCCTGCCGGTCAGACATTGCTATGGAGGGAAAAGAACAAGTACCGTCAGCTCCGATGTGTCTGCCAGACATCTTAAAGGTGACAAATCTGTGAATGCAGTTGTAAACATAGAGAAGGACAACGTCATTTTGTCTCATTTATGAAACCAAGACTTTCTTGCGTGCTCTTTCACGTCATCCCAAAATGAATACGGCAGAACTGAAAGAAGTCCAGAGAAACGTAGTCTGGAAAAAGGATGAATGAACTAAGATCTACAAAATAAAGAGCGTCATGGTGGACAGAGAGTAACTGACTGTTCGCTGTCACTTCCTTATACAGTATTCTCATCATCATGAAGCTTTATTTCTGATCTTTGGGAAATACTTCTGGTCACATCTAGAGGATCAAGCTAGGCCTTATCTACTAGGCTTTGTTTCTACTAGGCTACGTAGAAACAAAGTGTGCAATTTCCTAAGGAAATTAGGTGGATACCACAAAGTCAGATTTTGAAATGCTGAGATGAGCCCATTGTGCTAGGAGGCAGTAGGAGTACATCGGTTTTTCAACCACCTAAACCCTGCGAAGGTCCCTGAAGAGGAGGGAAAGGTATTATTAGGGTATTCCTGAAGGAATATAAAGCATCTTGAGTGACACTCATCACCATGAGGGACTTTGCCACCAACCTTCCTGGCCACCTTGTGCACACAGATGTATTATTAGCAAAAGGAGATTCAAAACTAAGTGTGAAAGAATCCCTCTCTTTTTTTTTTACCTCTTGAGAATGCATTAGGTTTTAATACCGTCTGGAAAAGCTCCATATTTAATTAACACCATCTGCAGTGCTTGGTTATTCAAAATTGTATTAGCCATTTGATTTATTGAAATGTTTATATATGCACTAGTTATTTAAACATTCAGAAAAGAAGTCGTTCTAGCCTTTAATATTAAGGAACCACAGTACAGCAGGCTTCACAAGATGAAAAATAGAGCCCGAAAATGCTGCTTTTGAAGCAAAGTGCATGACAAATGGATTAAACTAAAATGGTCTTCAAACATGCTTTCTACACAAACCACAACATAAGCACCTCTATCACCCACAGTGAAACATCTTTTTAAGGTGTGATTAACAACACTGTGCGATATCAATGGAGCCTACAGGTTAAGGCAATACCTTCTTCTCCTTGGACTGGTTCCTCCAAGAGTAATTCGGTCATACATTCCCAGTCTTTCAGCAGCTCTTGGGAGCTCTCCCACAAACTGTCCACCAGATAGGCCGCGTGTTCGTGCAGCTGGAAAATCCAAAGCAACCATCAGCACAGCGTTTTGGTACAAGCAGCAGCTCTTCACCTTTCACAGCCACTTGGCCAGAGAGTGGGCACACACTCAGGCGTCAGTCGGAAAGACAATTCAGCCGCTAACTCTGGAAGGTCATCTTCCAACTGAATGATACAACTGCACAACAATGGGGCTTTGTTTTAATAGAAAATGGAGTAAGACCAAATTGAGCTTCTTTTCCACAAGGCAACTTGTTTGTGAAAAATCTCTCTCAGAGTTTTGACCCAGAAGCTGTAACCTGACCTTAACCTCACCTTTCCTCGCTTTCTTACTGCATTATAAAAAGGAGAGGTGGTGGGACATGAGATGAAGAGAGAGTTGTAAAATATTTGTCTTGAACAGGCATTTGCTTTTAATACACGTTGCTACATGCTGAGAAAACAGCAGAAATCCTACTGATTTCAGGAGGTATAGAATCAACACTAACTTTAACTGCAAAGAATATTTTTATTTGAATTAACAGAACTGTTGTAAAGTGAGAAAACTAATCCATGGGCTTTTGCTGTTTTATAAACTGATCTTTAACCACTATCAAAAACTAACAAGCACAATACGCGGTTCTGATTTGCCTGCCGGCCGTGGGACTTAAACAGAGGGTAGGGCAGGAGGTGTCAGCGCATTTACCCACTCTCCTGTTCCTGACAGCGCTGGGCAAAATGTCACAGAGCTCACTGCCAATTGTCACAGCCTGCCCTGCGCCCTCTCCCGCACTGCAGCGCTTGCATCTTCTAGTCCTGCGCAGAGGGAAACTCACAGTGCTCTAACTCTTTATTAACCCGTGCTACACTATTTCACTTTGTTTCTAACAGCTCTCTCAAAGACAGCAATAGCAAAAACTGGCCCTGAGAGAGGAATGATCTCAGGGAACAGCAGCACGTGCCTTACGTGGGAAGGCATTTTGCTGATGGTAGCTTTGGGAGCAAAAATGAGATTCTTTTCTTCTCAGGACAGACAAGTTTAACGCCAGGTAACTCCTAATCACACACACTCACATTTTAAAGGTATTTCCACTGGGAAATACAATGACCTGTTACAATCTCAGTTTTTAAGAAGCTGGAACTAAAAATAAATTCAGGTAGCAGACTGAAGGCTCACACAAATAGTGACATTTCAGCAGGACTTTACTTGTAGGCTTATGCGGTCTTTCTAAAAAACATTAACACTGCACCTAAATGTTATCCTTGCTTCTCAGCATCTCTGATTGTATTTATTTTCACTCTTGTAGTAAAGTCTCTTGTTCAAGGCGTCACAACAATTAAAACACCCAATTGCAACACCTTTCCTTTTGCTTTTTACACAAAATATATTACCCTCCCTTCTGTAAAGAATAATTTCTGTCATTCCTTTCTGACTTTTTCTTTCAGTCTTCCTTCGACGCCTATTGATTACCAAACCTTCCCCCCCACACCTTCAGAGTATCCTGTACTTTTATCTTTCCTCCACTCCACTGCCGTTCTCCACCTGAATTACTATTAGTATGTCGACCATAAAACTTCCCATATCTGTATCTCTGTAGTCATTAACTCTGGGCACAATCCCCTCCTGAATGAGTCCATCAAACACTTCATGTCATCGCACGTATGCCTGCAGTCTCCATCCTCCGACGGTTTCAAGCTGCAACTGCACCAAGCCCTGAACAACCTCCTCTAATGTCACCACTGACCCTGCTTGGAGCTAACGACACGCAAATCCTTCACGCTCTGAATTATTCTACAATTCTAATCATAATTTGAGACATTATGTCATTTTTGTTCCTTTCTGGTTCAAATTCTCTTACTCCATGAGGATTAACTCCAGAGGTATAGCCCTTACATGGTTATCTTTGAAAAGAACCCGTTACGTTTCCAGGAAGCAATGAATGCCGGTAGCCACCATCCTACCAGCAACGCAGAACTGAGTACAGCGGGGACATGTAAGAGCAAAATAAACCATGAACGAGATTTTGAGTTGAATTCGCTTGATGGACAAGGAAATGAGGGGCAGGGTAAAGGGCATACAGGATTTCTGAAATTATGAAAGAAAGAAAGGAATAGAGACAACTTGTTACTGTATGTTGATAAATCATTACTTAAGTTCCAGGTTCTATTAAGCATGTAAAGGTTAAAAATGAATTTTTTACCTCACTTTCAAGAAAGAAAAGAACCAACATTCTAATAAGGTTTCCATTTGGACTATTTCGCCCCCTCCTCTTTGCTAGAGCCTCTTCAGCTTGGGGATCATGTCTGCTGAACAGTCTAAAAATAAGCAAAAGGAGCTATCATGTTTATCAAAACACATCTCATTCCTGCAATAACATGATGAGCATTCATTCCTCATATAGTAGATTTGTTCATAAAACACAGTGAAAGTATCTCAAGCTATTTCTTTCAAGGGAAAGAGGGCATGACCTCTGTCTGCCTGAAGAGGTGAATTTATCTTCAGAGTCTTCAAGTCCACAGGGCTGGAATTACGTAGTTTGTACAGTTTTGTGGTTTTAACTTACCAAGTCTTACAACGGTGGTAGCACTGATTCCACCAGTGCCTTAAGAACAAAGGCTGTGTCTCCAGTGTGGTCACACTGGCTGGGATTTGGTACAAACAAACTTGACATCCCATTAAACAATCAACCTCGGGTACCAACCGCAGCACAAAGCATAAAGCAAGCTACCAGCCATCACTGTAGTTTTCTTTGGGTGAAACTCTGCACTGAGTTCCTTGATGCACAAACAACTCTCAACGTTCAAATCTGCTCGCTTAAAGAGATCTCGGATGTGCCTACATTGCTGTTACAGCAAGGATGGTCTTACTTTGAGAAGGCTGAAAACTGTTCCTTGTTTTTACGGTGAAACTGCAGTCACAAAGCACATTAGAAACGTGAAACGCAGTATTCTGATTTGTCTGCTATGATTCACTGAGAAGAGAAGGATGAGTTACCCACAAATGTTGTATTTTAGTTAAAGACATCACCTCTTCCCCCCCCCGCTTATCCTCATAGACAGGAAATGAGCCCCTCTGCAGGCGCTGCAACACGAAAACACGCACTCGGGGTTGAGTCAGTGATCCTCTCGATTATTTGCTTTCCTGGCTAACTACAGAGAGAAAGCCTAATGACTAGCTTACACGTAGAAAGCGGTATTTACATGTATATAACTAGGTGAGACGAATCCCACCTCAAATGCCTCAGGAAGATTCTAACTTATTGAAAGGGCGCACCAACTCTGCAGTGTTAGCAGAAGTCGAAAGAAGATGAGCGTTAGGAATGGGACAATCTTCTCCCAATGCTGTTTACCTGGAGAGACGTTTCTAGAATGCAGCACAGTGTCTCGTTGTAAAGAAAAGTTAGGGTAAAGTTCTGTCTTTATGCTAAGCACACTAAGGTGTAGGTATGTCTTCATTCACCTTTGAGGCATTTTTCAAAATTATTTTATCACACGTTGATGACCAAAGGAATTTCAGTATATATTTTTAAAAAATATTTACAATTACAACATGGACTTCTAAATCACTAATAAAGCAGAGAAAATGAGAAAACTGGCAAGGGACAACTGATGTTTTTATGTAATTTCTTCTATCATGTGTCTTGGCATGAAAAATTTGATAACCTGAATCCTGGTGTAAATACTTTATATTAAAGAACTCTAATGTTACAACCCATGAGAGGAAAAAATAAAATTACTGCTAAGAGACTTTTAACTGCAAACACTAGAAAGAAAAGGTTAATTACTATGATGCAGCACTGTCCTGGTGATATTTACTGACGTGGCATGATTCACCTCCCTGGAAAAGCCAGCTCATTTCCTCTGGTGTAGTGGATACGTGAAAGATGCAATCACGGTGTAATGTGTATTTAGGGGAAGACAGCGAGTTTAGATACAAATTTCTTAATTATTACCACATAAAAAGCTCTCAAGTTGACAACTTTTAAATAAACTGGTTTAAAACTTTGTAAAAATGATGACTGCCTGTGTCAGGTAGACCATCAGGGTTGTGTAGGTCCTATATACTTTATCACAACAGCAATTCAGCAAGAGTTGCAGGGTTTAAATCGACTTTAGAGCTTTATGTCGCCTCCGTATATTGAGCCTTTGAGGAGTGAGGAAAAGTTACCTGGCTTCTAGAGCAATAAAAAAAATAAGAGCGTAAATCCAGTTTCTTCAGTCTCTAGGTCTTGAATTTAAACAAGAGAATAAGTCTCTGTTTTAAATTAAATACCCGATTGGCTAAACTGGGATATTTCCCTCTACTGCTGCTTCGCCTTTTGCTCTTACCTCGACTGGGAAGCATTCACAAATCTAGCCTTATTCCAGGGCAACTGAAAACTTACTTTTTGTGCAGGAATTCTCCAGCTGCTACTGCAACAGGCCGGTGTGCGGAATACACCAAGTGATACACATTCTCACAGTCTTCGTTCGACAGGGCTTCTTCGCTTCCACTGAAACGGTCAGAAAGCAACACCTGAACTAAACCAAACGCGTCACTCCAATCCCCTCGCCTCCCGTAACTAACTTCCGACAGCTACGAGATTCACCTCCCTCAACGGCTGAACTGGATCTTTGGGGCAATTCCCAAACAGAGATATTCAGAGGGCCTCTAAGACCAGAAGTTTGTCTGATTTTCTTCTCCCAGTTTTATCAATATATACATATAAAATAATATTATGAAAAAAATGTCATCACTGCTTACAAATCTTGCCCTGCTTAATTACTTAGACAATCACAGTAACTACAGTGCATATATTGCAAGATGCCAAACACTTATCAAACATCACTAAATGAAAAACCTAGAATGTTACACGAAAAAAATGTAATCACTTGCTTAAACTTAGTTACTTCTATAGCAATGTCTGTTTGCTTTCACAGCTTTTAATTTTTAAAGTATTCAAATGTGGGATTAGGGAAACCTGCTTCAGCCTCTCGGCCTGCTCCATTCTCCGGAGTTCAGTAGAAAACTAAACCAAATCACCCACAAAGTGGAGACACAGAACTAGCACTGGGCATCCCCAATCAAATCAACACATAATCGCTTTAGGATTGAATCGTGGCGTGCGTCTAGAATTACGGTAATGCTGAGACAATAAACTGTCCATGGCTTTGACAGAAGTTATTGTGCTGACTCGATAGAGACTTCATTTTCAACATCAAGGAACTGCATTGGATCATACCCTGCTGTGCTGGGTGAAAGATGATGAAAAGTTTATTTTCTATAATTCTTTATTGACAAGGACAAGCCACCTTTTACCCTTGTCTTGGATAAATGACATAGCTGGGGCTTCTGCAGCTTCTGAGCTCAAGGCAGATTTTGTGTTTGAGTTTTCATAAACTCGGAAAAACTTCCATTTTTCAGCAGTATTCTTGAAAAACGCTGTGAGCCGTGGAATAATGATACTCCATCAATGGTATCAAAATATCACATGCAGGAATAGTACTGCCCCCCTCAAGTATTCAGCATTCATCAGCAACATTTATGTATCAGGACTCCACGTATCATTAGGTTTGATATAACAAATGATTTTTAATTGGTCATTGACCATCATGATTATTCATGACATCTTTTTGAAGTTTCTACCTGCTAGAATATTGCCCTGTGCTGTTCAACACGACCCACATTCTTCTCGTGCTAAATGCATTTATCTGTGTTTTCACCATGCAACCAACGAGAAAACAGGACAGGAAAAAAAAAAGGTAATTTTTGACCTAAAATCTTACTGTGTTCCCAAACGTTGCTAATAATGTGGGCAAGACAGGTGTTCTACATCTCATTTGTTAATGAGATCGTATTTGTTATATTTGCTGTAAAAACCTAACAGCGGATACAAGATTTCCTTTCTTCCTAATATGACAAGTCTAATTATCTGTCAAGCAGAGTGCCCAGAGGAAAAAGCTCGTCTAATCTTTCATCCAAATCCTACATGTCCAAAACCATCCTTCAAAGTGAAGGCACTGGGTGTAAAATATGGTGCAGAAATTCTGTGCATCTGTTTGTAACCCAGGTTTTCTTTAACGTCGCCTTTAATGTATATGTGGTAAAGGCGTAGCAGTGCTGCTACGGGGGGGCTGGTGGGACGAGCTTTGGGCTGGGTCCTGGCCTCGGGGAAGCCGCTGTAAGAGGTGGGGGCTGGCAGCCTGTCTCCTCCTGCGCGGCCGAGGGTCTCAGCGCAGGCCACCACTGCCGCCTCCACGCACCCGGAGCAGGGTGCCGAGGCCGGCAGCTTTTCCTGTCAGCTCCCTTTACGGCTGGGTCAGGTAACCCACTCTCCTAACGCTGGATCTTTGCCTAGTTATTTTAGACTTTAGCGAATATAACCCATGGATACTCGTTTTGGGGAGGACAATCATTTCACTCATGGCAAAAGGTAGAAATGCCCTTTGGCGTTCTTGCACAACAATGGATGCACTAACAGTTTCACCGCTTTTTTATATTTTGCCTATTATATTTCCATGAGACGGAACATCTTATTTTAGCTTCATGACTGTACTATTACATATTCAGTTCAACTTCATACCAAGAGTAAAGTAACAGATTCACTTTATCACACAAGCAAAGAAATCACGTCAATTAAATATTACTGGCTTAGGTAACTTTCAAAGGGAATATATTGGTTTTGAAAAATACTCACTGAAGTATTAGCGTGACTAATCGAATGGCTTCCACAGCGACATCATATTCCTTATCAAGTGTCATTGATACAATGCGATCCTGAAATGGAATTTTATTACAGTGACAAAACAGAAACCCACAAGCACCTGTCAGGTGAAGAATTCTATAGATTACAAATTAAAAACTCTCAGGGAGAAAGATCTTTCAACTAGACACATGAAAGCCCTTTAATATTATTGAACCCTTTACCATACACCTCAGGAAGCAGCGTGCTCTGCGCACAGTGGAACAACAGGAAGGGGAACAAGTGCAAAACAAACAGCCCGATTTGTTATTCCAGGATTTTTTTCCAGTGTGTTTTCCAGGAAAGAAGCAAGCAGACTTTGGAGTTGAAGCACTGTTCTGCACTGGTCTTATCGAACAGTTCTTTCCCAAAAGGAATGAACTTGGGTTGGACAACAGCAGAAAAACCGCCCCGCTTCAACCCCCCTGAAAACAAGTAATTTTAGAGCAATGAATGCTGCACATACACGTATTTAGACAAACTGCGAAGAAAATCGTACCTGGATACACGCATCTGCGGATTGCCTAAAAAGCTGTGGCCTTTATACCTGGCTACATCGTAAAGGTTTGAAGTTGATGGCAAGAATTACCGTTGGGCTTTCTATTTCCCTATACTCTTTCTAGTGGAGACAAGCACACCACTTCCCGATCCAACGTAATGATTTTAAAACTTCTACGGGCCCTGCAGTTATGAAAAGTCTCCTAAGGGTTTCTGCCTCCTTAGTCTCCGTTTACTTACTGGCAACCAAGAACAGATGTGATTAGTGTATGTTGTCCTCCCTATGTGGGGAGAATTTCTCTCCGTCCATAAAAATGCAGTATGTCTTGGTGTTCTTTGCTTGACTGATCAAGTTAATGAAAAGAAATTGGGCCATCTGAAAATAAAACTTGATTCCTCTGGCTTGACCTGCTTCAGGAAGGACTAGGTACTATATGTCATTTTGGGATGTGGAAAAAATAAAGTCAGGGACTGGAAAAGAATCAAGGGAAGTGTTAGGATACAACAGTGAAAGTCATCAAGAACACATCAGGGCAAAATAAAGGTGCTCACCTCTTTTTTCTACTATTTCCAGGCATTTAAAGGCTGAAGGTGAGTATCAGGCAACTAATCTAACTTCAATACTGAAATTTGTATGTAAAGAACGCATCGTGGCTGGCTCAAGTGTTACCTCTCAACAAACCCAGGTCTGCCGAGGTACTCTGTGTCACTACGATTGAATGCACCTCGATCAATCATCATTAAGTTCCTGAGAAATTTGATGCATTTAACTGTTGTATCTAGACAGTTTTAGAGACTGTGAGAAGCCTATGAAGAGACCCAAAACAGTGAAGTAACTTTCCAAACAGGAAATTCTGTGTATGGACAAGACAAAAAAATTGCTGTCAATTTTTCCTAAGGTCCTGGACAAGGAACAAAACCTATTAACAACATCATCAAAAGAACCAACGCACAGAGGTATAAGGGAACTAAGTGCAGCGGAAGGAGTAAGCACACAAGTACACAACTCCTGCCTCTCTGACAAAAACCCTGGAAGGGAAGGGATCTCCTCTCCAGCCTAGAGAGCAAGAGGTACTCTCTGAATTTGGAGTCTTTTTACACTTTGAAACCGACTGATGTGACCGTTTTCTTATCCCAAAAGACTGTTCTCGCCTCTCAGTTTTTCCCAGAAACATCAGGCTTAAAATAAGCAGCGTGAATGCGTCATTTCTCCTTTCCTGCCTTGGAGCCAGCACCCCTGTGTGCCGGCAGCACCTGCCAGCCAGGCACCGTGATCCTTGCAAAGGAGACCCGAACACCTACCGCCTCTGGAAGGCGGCACTTCTGGGGCTGAGCGAGTTACAAACCCCAGCTGCTCAGCCTGCTTCGACGGGAATGTCCTGTATTTCCCTGATGGAAAACAGAAGTCTCCTCTTTGATGGACAAAACCTTTTTTGATGGATAAAGCTTATTTTCTAGCACATTACCTACTCCTAGAAACACAAACATGTGCTGGAAAGAACACACATCTTTCCTTTGAAGAAGCGACGTTATCAGATCCCCGTCACAGCTACCTGGAAAATGGTGAAATATTAACAGCCCAGTACTAGTCATTCGAGATCAAATTAATTTAAACAGCTAGAAGATCTCTAGAGAGATCTCTCTTGACAGCTGGGATGGACTGAGCTGAATACCAGCTGAACTGTGCGGGTCAATTAAAGTCTGATGAGGAAATATAAATAAGCAGCCTTGGAACTGAGAACAGCATTTAGGTCAATTATTTTTCAGGGGGAGGTGGTAGAGTCTGTGGTGGTAAGACATTTAAGTAATGTATCACAGATTCAAAAAGCATTAATTTGAGACTTTGCTCCATCCTGGTGCCAGAGGCCACATCCTTGTCAGCACAGCCATAAATCCAAGTGCAGCATCTGGGCAATGCCAGCTTTTTCTTCCCTTCATGTGGCTGGAAACTGAAACTCATAAATCATCAATTAAATATATTTGTTCTCTATGCTCACAGACTTTGAACTCACCTTTTTCTCTAATTTATTTCATAATGATACAGACCTGTGTTGTAAAGCCAGCTTTAATGGAACAGAAGAAAGAGGAGGATTCCTAAGAGGGTTCCTTTTCATCTGCATCTTTTTGACAGAAATGAAAATTCCTTGTGCTATTCTAAACCAAGTATCAACGCACTGGCTAACCTAACTTCTTCTAACAAAGAAAACTGACTATATTGTGAAAAAGCGAGGAGGAAGTATGTAGAGGTTTCATGTTCCTGTAGTTTTTTTAAGCACATTGCTGTGTAACTATCCCTCAAAGTGCCTCCAAACGTCTCGAAAAGTTTTGCTGGTGGATGGGACAGGTCAAGACTCAAAGCAGCATTTTCTCTTACAAATTATAGGAGGCTAAGAGAGAAGCATCCAGCACATTTTCTAGTAAAGACAGCACATTCTTCTAATAAAGAGACCGTGAGAGTCTTAAGGGCCTGTTTTGAAATAAATCAAATTACAGAAGGAGCAAATATAACCAAATCTGTAAGCCTGCACAGCTGGAACAAGAAAAGCAGCTGAGTTGGAGGGTTCATTTTTCTGGGGAGTTAACTAGGATTTCTGGTTGTCTTGACATGATCATAGAACAGTTTGGGTTGGAAGGGACCTTAAAGATCATCTCGTTCCACCCCCTGCCCTGGGCAGGGACACCTCCCACCAGCCCAGGCTGCTCCAAGCCCCGTCCAACCTGGCCTTGAACCCCTCCAGGGATGGGGCAGCCACAGCTTCTCTGGGCAACCTGGGCCAGCGTCCCACCCCCCTCACAGCAAAGAATTGCTCACATCTCATCTCAATCTTCCCTCTTTCAGTTCAAAATCGTTGCCCCTTGTCCTAGCACTACACAACCGCTCAACAACCCCAACGGGCTCAGCCTGTCCTCACAGGAGAGGTGTTCCAGCCCTCGGAGCATCTTCCAAATAAGCAAGCCAGACTCGCGGAGGCATTGCAGGAGGAGTCTGCGCTCTGACCCTGTTTGCCAGGGACACAGGAACTGACTTGGTAACATTACAAGAATACAGACCCTCAAGTGATCTCACAAAACGATCGCGTTTCACCTCCTACTTTAAAGTCAACTATGCCTAGTTCATTCCTGACAGATATTGATTTAATCTGCCCTTAAAAATCTCAAATGAAGGAGATTATTAATAAAGAGCCTGTTCTGTTATATAACTATCGCTTTGGACAAAAAGCCTTCCTTAATATAACAACTTTACTGAAGTTTAAGTTTTTTCTCCATCTCTAATGAATGTTGTAAAAGGCCATTATGTTTTTATGAACTGTTTACGTAAAGGGAAGATAACCAGTTTTCTGTATTTTGTGCCTTCCTAAATCAAACTGGAGGAGTTACTACTAACTGCAGTGACAGACCAAACCGGTGAAGCAGCACAAAATCTACAGTGAGAAGTTGTTAAGACTCATGCACAGTCGTTACTTACAAGTATTTAAATCTCCACTTCTTTTCTAAACAGAATTTTTCATCGGCATTACAATCATGATTTAAACAAAACCAAATCAATCATCTCCACTTCTTTTCTAAACAGAATTTTGCATCAGCATTAAATTAAAATAAATTAAATTAGTCTTTTTTGGGGAGGGAATGGGGGGTGTTCTCCAGAACACACAAGCGACGGTAAAAGGTGCCAACTGACCTGGTGACCGTGCCTGAAAGATTGCTTCGCAGAGCATCCGAACAGAAGCAATGACAGTATTTCTACACTCATCTCTTCAGATACTTCACTTGTGAAATAAAGCGGTCATGCCACAAAGTGAATTAACAGCCACGTTCTCTTCAAGATGTTAAGCAAAAAGTCAGCGTGTCTGTGCTGGCAAAAAAACCCCATGGAGGATTCCTCCAGTATTATTGCCCAAGCAGGACAGTCATGCTCCGGGGTTCACCTAAAAGCACAATGTAAACTGTTCTGCAGCAAGGGGTTTCACGGGGTAGGATACTGAGATGCAAATCAAAGTATCACTTCATTCAAACACAACCACATGTTCAGCTAAAAAGCTGACTTAGGAACAATCTTTTCTTACAGGCTGTTACTTTCAGATGTATTTTAGACTGTGTGAAACACCAGGACTTACCCTTAAAATTCAATAAAATTAAGTAAGTACAAGCAGATTGAGTAATGACAATATACAAACTATCAATAATACAAACAGATAAATAATCATCCCGTCCAAGCCTGACAAATCGCACAAGATAAGCACTGTAAAATGAGTTTGGCTTCATCTCAGCATTCAGTAATACAGTTTTACTGCTGCAGTTTGAAGCGCTGTCACAAACAAAAGAGTTTATTTTTGCATTCAATATACATGACTCAAAGATTGCAACAGGATGAGATAGGTGATACTTTTATTTTCTGTACTCCTTCCAAAAGTTGTATTTCCTCTTACCTTGAATCTATTAGTGAACAGCTCCAGTTTTGGAAATAACTCTCTGTTGGTATACAGACTCTGAAGAGCTTTCAAACACTTCAACCTCACTTCACCTTGCTAAATAAAACACACTAAGATTAGCTGATAGAATACCCTAATCAAATGCACATGAATATTCAATATTATCATATTGTAATTTGTTTAATGTACATTTAAAATTTTCTGTGAATGAGTTACCAAAGCCAATTTGCAATTCATATTAAAAGCCAAAACCCACATGCAGCTGGCCTACAAACAATGTTAAATTTTCTCCCTAATTTGCACATATGAAGAATTTAGACTTAAACGTCTGTTACCGTCTCCCTTTCAAGTAACTCCACAAAAAGACAAGGAATGCAGCAGGTAAATACAAAACAAAGAGGTAGGATCTCAAGCAGCCAGCGAGGCCAGTGTGGCTATATATCCTGAGGAGGAAGAGGAGGGGGAACCTCTGCGCGATACCTTCTGTTCACAACCCAGGTGCCAGTGCTCAAATGCCCGAGCATGGGCTGCGCGTAGCCCACTCGAGCAACCCGGCCACCTCCTCTTCCCAGGGACAGAAGGAACACACGCTGGGTTAATTACTCTGAAACGTTCTCAGCCCACGTCTCACCACAGGGCAGGCACAGGCTGCGGGACGGAAAAGGACCGGGAGATCCCCTCAGCGGGGGACAGGCTGCTGCCACAGGCCCACCGCATCGAAGCCGCAGCCGGAGGTGCCCTTGGGAAGAAGAGCAGCTTGTGTCCATCTGTCCGAGCTCTTCTGGTGGCAGCAGCTCGTTCCCAGGTGCTCTTTAGATGGGGACTGCTTTTGGTCTGGTGGGCCGCAGGCAGGAAGCGTGGGCGGCACCAGACAGTGCCCACGGATCAAGGTTTGTTGCCTACAGAAGGTCAATGGTCAAGAGAAGGGCTGGATCCCTCGGCACGTGCACGTCATCTGCCTGGCTGCAAACGTACGACTCAGCTCAACGGCATGAGCTTGGCATACTATGGATGCTTGTTGAAAAACATTTGTAGGCAGCAAAAAGGTTATAAACACACATCTGCTCAAATATCACCTGTAGAATGTGCTGCGGTGTGAACTTACTCTTCTGAAAGTGAGTACACTACCAAGACAAAGGCCTTAAACTGCTAAATAACTAATACAAATTATTGAACTTTATAAATAAAACTCCATCCTCAGAGGGCTTCATTTCTGAGCCTATCTATTCCATAATCGAGCCTGAATTTAAAAAACTGCTCAAGCTAAAAACTGAAAGAACAGAGACTGACATAAAAGCAGAAGCTAAAAACCCTTAAGTTTCTTTCCTCCTTCCCACCTGTTTCAAAAATTGCAATAGAAGATAAAAAAGAGACAGAAATTGAAAGGAGGATCTTCAGAAGAACTCGGAGAACTATAGTTCGTGAGAAATCACCTCTTTGTATCTGCAGCACTCATGCTCTCTCTTCCAGAGATCTTTTTGACAACCATTGCGGAGAAAGTCAATGACATGAAAGTTATGTTTAAGGGATCTATCATAAGATCTTTCAAGGTGCAGAAAAGACCTTTCTTGATGAAAAATTTTATATGGATGCGATCAGCTGCTAAATAAGCACGGAGAAATGCTGCCTGTCATTCTTCTTTTAATGGTACCTATGCCGCTGTACCAGAAGTGCTGTTTGCTCGCCGGTGTGGCATTCAGAAAGGCCAGGATCTCTGGAGCCATCACCACGCACGAGAAAAGGATGTAAGTCTTGTTAGCCCTTAGCGTATTTGGCCACAGAGGATCACTATCGGTGTTGGCAAGTGATGAACACCACGGAGCAACAGTGAGGGAGCAGGTTTAGTTACAGCTCCACTGTGGACTGTCCCGCTTATGAGCAGACGCCTTCTTACTCAGCCAGCGCTGTGGTCCCAAAATGCAAAACTCTAAACTGGTTTGGTATGGAAAAAGAAGTCAGATAAGGTCTGGATTCATGTGGAGTCCCAAGTGACTTCACCGAACACTGTGGGATCGATGGTCCCAGAGTTCAGTTCAGGCCTAAAACTGAGGGTCTCTGCAAGTCTTAAGGGCACAAATGGAGCAAGGTCGATAGGAAACAAACCTGTGAACGTCGGGTCCTCACATGGCCTGCCAGGTGACCAAAGCCAGATGCTGACAAAAGCGTAGTGAACCAGGCTCCTATCCTCCCGCCGCTCAGCAGATCCGAGGCAGGAGGTGAGGAGGAGAGGAAGGCTGCATTACTCCTGGTCCCTCCAGCTGAGAGCAAAGGCCCAGGAGACACAGAGGCGATCCCTGGAAACGACTGCCTTTCTTGGCGGGCAAATGGTAAGAGGAAGCTTTCTGTGACAGCAAAAAGGTCTGGTTTTTAAACTGTTGCTGAAGGATGGAATTCATCTCTTTGGAGAGGGAAGAGCCCCTGCGTGTCAGCTTGCTAATCCTATTAAGAAGGTTTTAAAATAGAGTCAGTGGGGATTAGTGGCAGGAACCCGCGGGGGAGCGTAAAGAGCAACGCCCTGGACAAGCAGCTGGGACAGGCAGAGGTGAAGGTGTGTGTGGATACGCTGCACCCAAGTCCTGAACGGAGGAGCAGAAGCATCCCACAGACCATCAACGCGCCAGACACGAGATGTTCCTTGAGTAACTATGAGAATTGTCCAAGTGACGGGAGCTTTTAACACCCCAAACGCTTTTGGGGAAAGAAACACAGCAAAAATTACCTATCTAGCAAGGAAGCAATTGGGTGGGGATGCTGACGTTAGGGTAATTCCTAAGAAACTCATGTCATGGTAAAAGCTGCAAACACAGCGATGCAGAGCAAGGACAGGAAGAGATTTACTTAACTAATGAACTTAGGTAACGAATGAATTAATCAGGAGGTCAAGCACAAGAGGAACAGAAAAACCAGAAGGAAGATAAAATAATAAGGGCCTGTGCACAGTATGGAACAGACACAAGAAAACTTTCTGTAAGTATCTTTGGAGCACAGCAAAGGGAAGATAGTTTGATTTGAATGAAGAGGGGAAAAGTAACTGTCACTTTTTATGTGCACAGTGGGTAGGAAAAGAAATAACAAATTAAAATGGCAACACAGACTCTTTATGTGAGGAAGAAGTTTTTAGTGGCAAACACAGTTAAACACTCAAACTGCTACAGAAAGCTGTGGGAAACCCAATGCTAGAGGTTTTTTTAGACAACATGACTGTCTCTGAGGAACACTGTGAATATAGAGTGAATTCTGCAGTAAGCAGGGAAGGAATTAGCAAAAATATTTCCTAGACTAGAATTTAGCCAGATTTTGTGCAGTTCTGAGCTGAAGTTCATAGTGAGTATGAGTCAACCTAAGGCAGCAAATATTTGCAACCACACGATACCTTTAACTCAGTTCAAGTAAATGAGCATCACTTTCCAGCTGTTTTTGTGTAGTCACATCTCTGCTTTACAGAAAGAAAGACCGTATCTGAAAGGAAAGCCTTGCTGTTTTCTAAGTAACAGATAAAACATTTGCATTATCAGCATTCTAACAATTAAGATCTTCCATTCTCCTGAGTTTCATCTTCCTGAAAAACATACTTCCTCGTGGTTTTGTCCAATTTATAATTGTGACACTTGATTATTGCAGAATCCTGAATTCATCCACACTGGCACTGGTTCTATGCATGCCTCTTTCTCCAGGCTAATTATTCCTGTAATTCCCCTTCTCTCAAAGTTCTTTTAGGTAGTTATTTCTATATTTTAATTTTTGTTAAATAAAATTATTTTGCATGAATATGAGAAATGCTTTGCACTAATCCTTAATTGTTAACGCTTTCTTTTACTCGCAATTTGAAATTAGAACCTAAACCAAAACGGTCAAATGTTTATCAACGCTGTTAAATAACAAATATGTATAATATTTTCCCTATTTTTGTTGAGATGATCCCCCAGACAGTTCTGAGTTTTGAGCACAAAATCGTTCCTGCTGCTAATGAAGCCAAAAGCACTGCATCCACCGCTCACGCCAGCAGCGCGGGGCAGCCTGCGTTTGTTTGGGAGAGTCAAGCCCTACTCAAAATTCCCTTCAATGGGGCAGAGCTGTGAGAGAATCCATCCTGATGGAAGCACAGCATTTGCATATGTGTTACACGCTAATCACAGGACTCAAACCAACAGCCTGTAACTCTTGTGTAAGTCTCTGTTTTGTAGCCTGGCATCGAGACAACTCAGATTTTTATGAACGTTGCATACGGCTGATACTTTTAAGCATTAGCCCGCCATCTCCCAGTGAGAACCAGACCTCTTTTAGCACCCAGGGACACCGCAGCTCCAGAAACAGTAATTAAAGGCGCACTGCTATCTGCCAGCTCACATGCCAGGCGAAGGCTTAGATCACGCAGGGACGGTGACTTTCTGAGCCCCCAGAAACACAATTTTCAGAATTTTTTTAATAGGTGGGTGGTCAAGAGAGACGGTGAAGCCATTTCCCTATTTTCACACTTTATGTTTCTTCTTTTGGATTTTTCCAGTTCTTTTTTGGTGGCTCAGGGCATTCTATTCCTTTTTTTTAATTTATCAGGTTTTAATAACAGATAATTAATTTGCTTAGCTCTTTGCCCTGCCATATTTTTACAGACTGCACTGTTTGGGCTTTTTCTCATGTAGAAAATGACTGGGCGTCTCCAATCCCACGGTTTATGGGATGACTGCGACATACTGTATTGCATACTGATGCTCTAGGGTGGTGTATTTTGAGGTAATCTGCTGCCTAATGACAGAAATACTTAGAATGCCAGAGAGAAGCAGGTGAAAACGTCCTGCGGCACACCGGTACCTACGGCAGGAGGAAGCAGTTGTGCTCTCTCTGCACAGGCCCACTTGGTACCATTTATGAAGATACTGTGCCCCACTGACGCTTTTTTTTTAAATTTTTCAAGTTTTCCCAAACCCAAGGAAAGGAGGTACCAAGGAAATGATATAAAGTTAAAAATTCAGAAGTTTGGAAAAACTACAATTTCATTTTCTATACAATTGTAATAAAAACAAGTCCTATTTTGTCATCCTTTTAAGTTAGGATGCCATCATGATGTATTCAAATACCATCTGTTCCAGAGGACGCTGGGTTTATTCCTTTCAGAGGAACAGACGATAAGCAAAGGAGAGGCATGCAGAGAAGGATTGTCTTACACGCTAGGAACTGGCTAAGAACTGTGATTGTCTACGTATCTTTAGACACTATTATGGTTCCAAAACAGCTCCATGCATCGATGAGACAGGTGAAAATTAAGACTGGACAGTCTGATTTAACACTTCCTTTCTTTTTTTTTTTAAAAAGAGTTTTTTTTGTGCAATTATATTATAGTTTCAGGTATTTTCAATTTAAGCTTCCAGATCCATGGGAATGAAAAAGATGCTTAAAAGGAGAGAAAGGCAGAACTAGAAACCCGTATTCAAATGCAAAAGTAATCTATATAAAACCGGAAAAGCCCTATAGACATTAATCTAAAATCCGTGAAAGAGGCAGGATTAACATACAAAATATACAGATTCCCCAAATCAGAGAATTAACTTCTGTATCCAACCTCTGAAAGCCTACACTGGAGCTCCTACAAAGGAGTGCAAGAACTGTGTCTTCCCTGCGGTTCAACTTGTGTCTTCTGAAGTGAACAGGAAACTGCTCATCCATCTCTTGCACTGCTGCCTCCTCTCTTGTCTGTAGTAGCAAACTTCTGAAGTTAATCATTTTGGGGTGAAACATCATATGAAATACCTTATGACTACTGCCTCAGCTTTCTTTTTTGTAGTATTTTAAGTACGGATCATAGCAAAAATTATCTCCTGATCAAAGCAAAGCAAAATCAAGAAACATGGGTACTGGCTGGCAAGTTTTTCAAGCAGTGCCAGTGAAAACCATGCTGTTAACGGATCTTGTATTTCTGGAGGGTTTGTGTTTTTAATTGGCTCTTATTCCATCTTTTTTCAAGATGTTCTTCCCGTTGCACCTCCTTCCTCCTTTCTGTGCCTTCCCAAATGTCTCTCTCTCTCCATTCTCTCCCTTTTCATCCTTTGACACATGGCTCACCTGCCTCTAACTCTTCTTCTATTCTACTTACTCTGTCCATTAAACATAGACTACATCAATAAAAAAAATCACCTATCATGTGTATCAGGATATTAAACAGATTAGCTAGTGATTTAAAGGATCAGAACCCCAAGGCACTTCTGAGGCCAGCACTGACAAATATTACAAAGCAAGGAGCAGGAGAGTAGCCTGATAGAATTCTTCTGCACCTGGTCCTGATGGAAACTAATTTTTTTTTCACTGTAATTTAAAATTTGTCTGATATGAAAGAACATATTAATTTTTTAAAAACTGGGGTAAAAAATGTACATTATGGCTGCAGGCAGATGACTTGTATTTCTGGAGGGTTTGTGTTTTTAATTGGCTCTTATTCCATCTTTTTTCAATGGTTGAAACCTGGCCTGAGGTTAAGCTAAGTGAAGAGGATGTGAGAAACCACGGGCCATGACATGAGAAATGGCTGGATGTGAGAGAGAGTGGTGTGAGAAGCTGACACCAGTCACAGACAGGGAGGAGGAATGCCGGGAGGAATGGCTGGATTTCACAGATGGTTAAAGGGAGTTACGTGAGAAATGGCTGGACTTCACACATACCAGAAAGGGACGGAGAGCTGCGAAGCACAACGCACTAGATTCTGCTCTCCCACTGGAAGTGCTACTTTGTGGAAATGTTCTGCTAGGATTAGAATGTGCTCCAAAATAATTCCCCTGCAATTATTCAAGGAATAATTTATTTTTAATTAAAAACTCTCTACCACACCTAAAATCCTAATCCTCCAACCTGAGCTGACCTCCCCACTGATGTGGTAACTGGAAGCGATGATCTCCAGCTGATGAAGCACGGTGAGGCACACCGACACTAAAAAAGAGGTAGGCAGCTGGAGCAGCAGCTCTGCCCCTCAAAGCACCGTGATGGCCATGTTTCCTTGTCCAGGCTCTAATGATAGGAAGCGCAGTGTCTCTAGAGTAAAGAGAGGTCTCATCTGACTGTAGCATTAAGCAAGGACCTTCCTCCTAACCAAGTTTTATAACAATGAGATGCAATGTAAAAGTTTAGGGAAGGTCTGTAAAGTAAAAGTTTGAGAACTACAGATTTAGAGAGGAAAGACATCACATATCTGGTCTCTAAAGCGTACAGGATACTCTTAGCAAGTAAATTGCTGGTCCAGATCAAGGTAAGATGCAGGCCCTTGTCAGCTATA
The DNA here is from genome assembly GCA_013400135.1 of Rhinoptilus africanus. Classification (NCBI taxonomy): domain Eukaryota; kingdom Metazoa; phylum Chordata; class Aves; order Charadriiformes; family Glareolidae; genus Rhinoptilus; species Rhinoptilus africanus. Next base: position 141,901 of record VXBO01007847.1, on the reverse strand, counting down.
GCTAAAGCTGAAGAACCAGTGGCAGCTAACTTCCTTCCTTAGCGAAAGCTGACACCTTTCTAACTCATCTTGTTCGGACTTCAGCAAAAGAGTGACCGAGTCATATCCTCAACGTTCATATGCAGTCTGAAGTTAGTGAAGAAATAATCTTTTAAAGAATCATCTGCTAGCTAACAGTTATGCAAGCCATCAGAAGGAACTTTCAAACTTTTAATTTTTTACAACACTGCTCCTGGAAAGAAAGAAAAGTCTGAATCAGGATGCTGGAATTCGGTGAGCGCTTCAACAGTATAGGTAGGTATCTGCTTTCCTTGGATAATGTTAGCAGAAGAGTTTAAAGTAAAACAAGTGTTTCTAGTTGTTTTGGCGAGGATGGGAGGACGGTTAATCCCAGCTGCTGCCCAGTGTACAACAACCCCACGCAGTCAGAAGTGTAAAGTCTGGTTCTATCAGCGTTAGAAAGGGGCTGCTCCTGCCGCAGGAGCCCAGTGGTACTCAGGCCTGGTGCCACCCAGCAGAGGCATGCTGTGGGTACCATTGGTATGAAGAACTGTGGTGACATAGGAGAGAACCCTCTGGATAGAAATCTTTTTGCTTCCACCTGGTGTTTCAACAAGTTTTTGAAGAAAAAGCTAAAGAGAACCTCAAAGAGATTCTTCAATGGGAAATGAACTGATGAGGATTCCACTGGTTGTGGAGCGAGTGATGCGTGCTGGGGACCCAGAGGTGTTCTCTTTCCTCTAACCACTGGGCAACATAAACGGAAGACATCTGGAAATCTCTTTTCCATCCTGCTTCAGGCACAAAGGTTCTCAGGAGTGATCTGAGGAGACTTCTCTTCCTCTTGTAATCAGAAGAAAAGCACCATGGAAACACTTCTATTAAGACATTCTAACAGATACTGAAAACACAAAAGGCATATGAGGCAAGCGCGCAGTTTGAGACTACTGTATCCTAATTCAAGCTAACACCTTGGAATAAGCTGGTTGAAAGACAAATAACAAGCAAGAAAAAAGAACAACCTCACTACAGATCAAAGATGGCATCCTATACATGCCTTGGGCAGTCTAACAGCAGCTACCTACAGCACACTTTGTTACGGACAGTAACACACAATACTTACCCTGTCATGTAGTGTCCAACCAACATATTTTAAATAACTATCATTCAGGAAGGCATCACTGTACATTTTCATCCAGACACCGATTTCTTCAATACAGACAGCTCTAATCTCAGCAATAGCATCGCTAACAAGAAAAAAAAAAAAGAAAAGTGTTAACCAGATTACAAACACATACCATTCACTTCTCATTCCCATTGCCCTTGCTGTAATATTTTGCTTTTCTTTTGATGAACTTCACTATGCAGGGCCTGTCACTGTTCTCACCGCTGTCTCACTTTCTGTTCCTTTATGTCACTGAACTCACTGATCTATCTAATAATTTCAGTATTTCTACATTCAGATATATTTCCATTATCTCAAAAAATTCTCACCCTAGTTTGCTTCTTAGTCTATTACTCCATCTTTTACCTTCCTCTTTTCAATCAGAATTAAACTGGGTGAAAAAACTGACCAGAAGGCAGGCCCAAAGAGTGGTGGTGAAGGGAGTTGGCAGCTGGTCACAAATGGGGTTCCCCAGGGCTTGGTATTGGGGCCAGTTCTCTTTAATATCTTTATCAACGACCTGGACGAGGAGATGGGGTGCACCTGCAGTAAGTTTGCAGATGACACAAGTTGGGTGGGAGTGTCAACCTGCTTGAGGGGAGAAAGGCCTTGCTGAGGGGTCTGGACAGGCTGGATCCAGGGCAATGGTGTGGGGTTCAACAAGGGCAAGTGCTGGGTCCTGCACTTGGGTCACACCAACCTCTTGAACGCTACAGGCCTGGGGCAGAGTGGCTGGAGAGCTGGGAGGGTTCAGCCTGGAGAGAAGGAGGCTGAGGGGAGACCTTCTCGCTCTCTGCAACTCCCTGAAAGGAGGGGGTAGCCAGGGGGGGTCGGGCTCTTCTCCCAAGGACAAGAGGAAACAGCCTCAAGTTGCACCAGGGGAGGTTTAGGTTGGATATTAGGAAAAATTTCTTCACCAAAAGGGTTGTCAAGCACTGGAAGAGGCTGGCCAGGGCAGTGGTGGAGGCACTATCCCTGGAGGGATTTAAAGCCGGGAAGACGTGGTGCTGAGGGACATGGGTCAGTGGTGGACTGGGCAGTGTTAGTTTAATGGCTGGCCTCGATGATCTTAAAGGTCTTTTGCCACTTAAATGATCCCATAATTCTACGATTATGAATCCAAGCTGCAAAACAATAACTTCTGAAATGTCACCACTGACATTTGCTCAGCGGGCTTGACTCTCTCCAGCTGGAGGTGTACAACAACTGCAAGGTGGAAAAAGTTATTTGGTTTAACCAAAGGAGCCTGCCAGAGGGGCAGAATGGAATTTGGTACGTAACCAGGTCTTGTCTCATGCACCTCAGGAAAGCCCCTCTAACAAAACCCAGGAGAAAGTTTGCATTTCAACATTGGTTTCTTCCAGTTTTCTTGCTTTTTTCTACATTCCGTGGCAAGTGAGGGAAGAAGCAAAGACATATCTCAGGCAGACTTATCAGCGGCTTATTGAGGAGGGGCAGCAGGCAACTGTCTGGAGAGATCATCTAAAGAGATAAGGGATGGAAATGATTTCAATCTGATTGGCACTTCCCTGCCTGACTGACATAGAGCATGGCATATTTACTAATAACGAACGATGGCTAAACAACGGGAAAAGGGATTGGGGCCATCTGGCCCTTTAGTAATTTCATCTCCGAGACATCTGTTACTATGAGAAATCGCTTGTGCCACTCCAGCTGGCACTGCTTCACAGTTCACAATTTCAGCTGTAATGAGAGAGGAACATAAAGAGCCACTGCAGAGAAGAAGGGAATGTCTGGTGCTTTGCAAACACCGGCCTTGCCTATAATTGAGACTCTTGTTCTGTATTTTTATTAAAAACATCTTTTGGGAAATGTAATAAACATCAATTTAAGTCTAAAACAGCACCAACAGAACCCAAAAATGAAATCTAATTTATGGGGGAAAAAAAATTAAAATTCCAAGCTTCAAGCAAGAGAAGAATTGCAAAATAAGAGAAAATGTATCTTTCCTAAAGTCCTCAATTTTACAAAGTATAAGTAAAATGCACTCTATCTTATGCTCAAGATACTTACTGCATAAGTTCATACACACAAAATAGAATAATAAAAGCGTGATTACTCCATACTGTAACTGCCTATGTACTTCTAACCTTCAAACCTCCATAGGTGCCACTCTACTGTCTATGATCTTCCAGACACTAAGGGGCAAACCCCAGGTGCTACAGGAGCCTGGCGACCAACGGCAGCATCATACGGGCCTAGATCTGACACTTCTACAGACAACTCTCTGCTTTTCTCATTCCATTTCAAACCCCAGGGAGAAAACTGTACTCTTTGCCTACGTGAAGTGCACTGATTCGATCAGCTTCTAAACAGAATCATTCAAACTGCTCTGCCGAACTCGACAAGGACTCTGAAACCTCAGAAGCAAGGTAATTGCCAACCCACAATGTAGACAAGCTGCATTACAAGCAGAGTAAGGCGTTAAATAAGCTGTTTCTACAAGAGATTTCTCACACAGGTTTTAGACACTATAGGGATGAATGTGCTAAAATATTACATTCAGGAATTCACGCTATAAAACCTGCATTCATTATGGGGAACACAGCCACAATGAAGATAAATTTTAATTAAAGCTATGAATATATTCTCATATATATGTATGTCTAATTGTATATTACTTCACGCTAAACTAGACTACCAATTCTCTTGTACAGAATATTTTTTTAAACTATTTTTAAAACAAAACACAGGTGGAAGGAATCAGAATGCAAGACTTAGGAAAAAGAGGGGAGTCACATAGGGAGCACCACACAGTAGCCATGAAGACATTTCCACTAGGGGATGACAGCCTGAGTCTTCACTTCCAAGTAGGTTATTTCAGCACCTTATAAATTTACTAACTGTGAAGCATTTTGGAAGGATTTAATGGCAATCCCCACAAGAACCCAAGTGTCAACAGCTATTTAATCATGCAGCACAGCCAGCCAAAAATCAGGAAAATTTATCTTTTCTGTAAGAATGCGCTCAAGCTTCCCTAGGCAGCCAGTGAAAAACCAATTCTTGATTCAAAAGCTTCTCCGGGATCCCTAGGCACTATGGACAAACACTCACTCCAAGCTGCTATTTACAATTAAAAAAGAAAAAGCTATTCAACTAATTACAAGATTTAGTATAATAAAAACAACGCATCTTCAGGAGAACTGAAAACGGGAAAGAATCCCGCATAAGGCATGGGAGACTAGCAAACAGACTCAAGTTGCTGGACGGGCAGGAGAAATTGCGAGACACCCATTTCCCACTTCAGCAGTAAGAAACGCTCCTCTTGCAGGAATCGCTGCTGCAGATGCCATGCCCACACGACGCTGCATCCAACACGACACAGCCAAAAAGCCTTTATACCTTTGCTATGCAGGTCTGCAATTGCTCGCTATTAAACTATAATTCTTTTCTTACAATTTTTCACACATTTAAATATATTTTAGCTTCTTGTCATAGTCACTAAGAATGGTTTAGTTTTTTGAAAATATATGCCATTTGTGGATGACTCTAATACTAATCCTACCAGCATTGGAAGTACTTTTGGAATATTTCATGCGTTATTTATTACCATAATTATAAATTAGTGAGGTACATTTGTATTACTTGCCAAATGCTGCTAGAAAGGAACAGAACCTAGTCCAGCACTGAAACCAGAAGTAACGCTGGATCTACAAATATTAGGCATAAAATATATTTAACCTTCTCCTCAGCACAAACTGCAAAGTAATGACTATGCAGCGGATGGGAAACAGCAAACTACTGCCAGCAAAATTCACAACCCATATTCCTCCTCTTAGGAAAGAGGCCCCCCGTGATGCAACTTCATAAAGAGATTTAACAAAAGGGGGACCAGGTAAGAAATTCACTGGCTCCTTGAAAAATTTTGGGTCACCAAAGGCAGGCCCAGAAAACTTGGGACAAACCACAGCAAACGGTGTCAGGAAATAGGCTTTACTAGTTGATTGTTTCAGAGAAGCAATCATCAGAAGTGCAGCTTTAGCATGTCTTTCATGCAAAATTACACTGAAGTATTTCAATTAAGGCCAAAAGTATTTAGGACCCCAAAACACAGAGTCTATACTGGACAATGGGGATATGTCCGGTGGAGACCAGTATGCTCCTCAGGGTCTTGCTGGAGCGGTTGCCAGTTGCAGCTCCTGAGTTCTCTCAGTCTGTTTGATCACAAACTCGTTTAGGTTACCCAAGACCAAAAATGAAAGCAATTTAAGCTGATCCATGCTGAAATGGATGCTCAAATCCTTAAAGCACTACCGGTGCTGAGAGAAAACACCATGCAAAAGATGGAGTTGACTAGCAGAGCAGGAACTGCTTCAAGACTTCTTGGAAGCTCATGAAGGATGGGATAAGAGTTTGCCTATGAGAAAACTTTCTAACAAAGACAGAAACAAGGGTCACTCACCTGCCTCTGGTGTTCTTTGGGTGGAATCTCAAATTCCCAGGCAAGGGACATGAAATGGTGCAGCTCTACACGAACAGACCACTGCCAGCTATGGGGGCCAAACTATGCCCCTCCCTGTCCCTTGGGCTGCTCAACAGTTTCTAAAGATTGTGAAGATGTAGTTACAAAGAGAACGGGACAAAATGTCTGTTCTACTTCTCTCTATGACTCTCTTATCTCTGGAGATGAATTAGGACCCCGTAAGGGAAGAAGGGTAAGAAACATAAGCGTGCAGAGGGGTTGGTAAGCAGCACTCCCATTTCTAACTAATTCTACCCAAAGTGCTACCTAAACAGCTATTTCAAGAATGTGTTACTAAGCCGGTTATCCAACATTCTTGCCAGACCAAGGAATTGTACTGTTCGAAGGCATGACTTGAATTTCAAGACGTAGCTCTACAGATCTCTAAAACCAGTGTTTCTCCAAGACCTACATCATACTAACCCCTTTGCTTGTATGAAGTACGATACACAGTTTGGTAGGAAAGGGAGTGAGTGTTTTTAAACTTAACACTAAGGTCAAACTCAATTAATTATGAAGATCTAACTTTTTGCTTTTCTCTTACGCCTCTGAGCGACAACCGGTCTTGGTAGTTTCTATCTGTTTTTTCAGCATATGTAAGAATATAATGCATTTTATTGTCACCCAAGATGTGTGTTTCACCTCCTTAGGATAACATATTTAGGAGGAGGGAAAAAGATTTTCCTGTGGTTTTATGTGCTGACTGGTTTTTGCACCTCTCAGTCTCCTACCTGCTTCCTCACCGGATTTCCATCTAACAGCCCCTTTTTTCCTGCAACACTCCTGTTTCCTAGATTGGAACTCAGATGCAACCTGCCACTGTCATTCTATTTACCCAGCAGGAGGGAAAGGAGCACCTTGGAAGGAGACAGAAGCATCTTCTCTGTAAAGATGCTGTCTATGTCTGGCAAGTTTTACCTTAATTATCAGTACTGCCAAAACAACACCTCAGATCCTTTGCATTGCATAAATTCACAAAACCATCGTGTCCATCAGTCGGAGGATCCCCATCCAGGTCTGCCAGAAGTTCAAACTGTCACAGATGTTTTGCTGGATGTTCACATCCAGAGGAATGGCTCTTTGAGCATTCAAACCAAAAAGATGTTATGAAGTAGGGCTCAACTAAGAATGCCCTGAATCTCACCCTCTGAAAGGGAAATGTGTCTGGACACACATTGCTAAGTCAAAAGCAGGGAAGTAGCCAAACCGAAATTTTGACATCTCAGATAACTGTTGAGAGTGATGGGCTTGTGATGAATACGTGTTACATCTGAGAAGCTATGCGGCAATAACCTCAGAATCGAAGTAACCTCCAATATGCTGCTACAACTGAAATGAAGAAAAAGGCCTCCCCTCCTTTTTTTTTTTTTAATATACATGTACCCTGCAAGCAATTTTCAGCTGCTTGAACTTCAGACACAAGCCCCATTACGTTAAGATCCCTGACCTACCAATATACAGTATCTTATTACTACATACGCATATCAAAGGTATGAGACTCACACAGACACAAAACTTATTTTGAGATTAAGACCTCTGAACATGACCATATCCAAGCCCCTACACGTACTTGCCTTGTACCAGCAATGTGTTGAGTATTTCCAAGGACAGGTGCTCTACAGCCTCCCTGGACAACCCGTTCTGGAGTCTGATGACCCTCACGGCCCTGTACTCCTGTTTACCACAGTCATCACCTCCCTTGGTTTCATTCCCCCAACATGAGCTCAGCAACTTCCCTCCAACTGAACTTGCTCTTACTTCTTACCTTTGACGCTCTCAGTTTTAAAGATGATAAAAAAAATAATCAACAAACAATCAAATATGTCATAAAGAGACACAAAAATAGACAAAAATGTGATTCAGGAAGAGATAAGGAAATACGCAATGAGGTAGGAACATCTCCTGCATGGTTATTAAGCATAGCTCATTTTTTGACCAAACCTGCTGTTAACACTAGACTAACATTACACCTAGAAAATTGTTTAGCTATTTCTGTAAATCGTGGTGCTCTTCTTTTTTAATGGCAGAAGTAAGCACTGAAATCTTCCAATAAAGTGTAGGCTAATCTATGGAAAGGAGATGTAACCTCGCTGCAACACCAGCTTACCAGCAGGAAGACAGCTCCATTGTGAATGAAACAGTTTGGGGGGGCTTTTTGTTCAGATCAAGGACTTGCTATTTAAGTCACCAAGGTCACTAAGCATGAATGACTGTGCCAGAGTCTGAATCATATTATGGAAAGGGGATTCTTCTCTGGGAATAATTAAAATAACGTTCTTTTGAAATCATTACCACTTGCCCATGGGCTAAGGGCTGTAAAATGATGTCATGTTTATGAATCATTTGAACTATTTGAGAGAAGGAATGCTTAAGAAACATTATGAAAGCAGGTAATAATTTGAAATCCTTTCCTTTTTCCTCCCCCTCTGCCCCCAGTCCCACTTTTCTCTTTAATTAGCTGGTTTAAATACAGGCATTGTTTCCCCTCTATGTTCTTGCACAGATATGACTGCAAAAATTTGCATCTATGTTCTCTGTTGTCTATAGATTACTCATATTCAGGTGCACTTAGTGACAGACTCTCTTAGGAGCTTCACAGGAGTGAAGGAGGCCGGAGAGATGACTGCTCCTCACAAAGGCTGCTCCTGGGGGCAGATTTGGAAGCAGTTACTTCTTCTGGCCCCTCTCAACCAGGGCAGAAGTGGTGCCATCCACACTGTTCAGAGCACACTGCTACTCGACTCATTTTAGCAAATTCTTCCCTGCTCTGACAGCGTCAGCCTGGGCATCTTTTTTCAGGGCACGGATCAGCAGAGTTTATTTATTTGGCCCCTTCTTTATTAGAGCAGTATCAGCCAAATCAGTCACTTACTAACAGTGGCAGGAGGCATGAAAAGAAAGCTGGGTTACAAAAGGAGGATTTAAAAAGAGTGTTTTTCCAACCCTACACAAGGAACATGAACAGCTAGGAAAATACTTAAAAGTTTTATTGTTTGATACAATACACTACATTCTGAAGGGGCAAATGGAAAAATTCTTTGCATGTAACTTTCTTTAACTTTATTACCTGCCCCAGCATAAAAGCTGTCATAACGAAATAGTGGGAGTGCTCTACTGAGCTAACCCTAATTTCCCCTTGACTCTGTCTACCCATTCCTCTGTTGCCAAGCAGCTCAAGGCTTACTGACCAACTCCACTGCCTCTCACCCCCCCTCAGTTCACCATCCCTCCTTCACGGCTTCCTCAGGAGGGAAGAAACAAATGGAGAGCAAACGAAGCTGTCCCATAGGTGTGTGGGACAGAATAAGGATACAAGGTCTGAAGAAAGAGAGAAGTGTGACACAAGCATGCGGGAAAAAGAGGTTCTGTTGTAAGTAATCACTCAACTCGAATCCTTTGGCTTTTTAAGACACTCAGTTTTGCTCCTACCTCCCATCTCCTTGGAGAGATGCTCCCAGTACTGCTGTGAACTTTCTTTCAAGTATCCTGCTTGGGTACTGAAGATGCATCCTCCGACTCCACTGTGTTGTTCACATTCACGTATTTCTTAGCACAGGGCCCTTCCAGGTTTCCTGCACGCTTTTCTCCACCTGAACCTGCCCACCCGAACTGTGGGTACTCATCACCTTCTAACCCTTTTCTCATACACCCTGTCTTGTTTCCTGCCACTTGTCTAAAAGGTTTCATCAATGGTAAAGTTTTAAACCAGAATTTAAATCCGAAAGGTTAATTGCATAGTTTAGTATCCTGGAATTTCATCTTTTGACTTCAATAAGTCAATTAACATTTCAAGAGCTGGTTTCACCAAGATGCTGCAGATGCTCTGAGGTACCTTGTGATGCAAAACGACCCTAAATCTACGTTAAAAGACCACCGCTCTCTGATAAACCATATTCCAAAACGGCATGTGCCAGTCCAAATCTAGTGATTTGTGCAATTCCAAAGTAACATTCCAGGAATTCCAAAGCACATTCACACACACACATAACCTGCTGTGGGTTTGTATTCACAAGACATATTAACTAATAAAATCCCCTTTTGTGATGTGCTAAACACCACATTAATTTTTTTTTAATGTTCTTGCTACAAACTTCCAAAATAATTTAAAACCAAAAAATACATGTTAACTGGAATTAAGGCCTTTGATTGCCCTTATGTAATTTAAGGAGGAAAAAGCCTGCAAGTTTGAAGTTGTGGCTAAAGCATATATGGTGGAAAGATGAGAAATTTACTGTTTGCACTTAAGACATACAAAAGGAAATGCAGAGTACAGGTACCCAAGAACCCAAACGTCCCTCTTAGGATACACAGTGATCATTTCATTATTCTTTAGACACAACATGTTTGCACCCCCACCTTGGATGACTTTTCTTTTTAAAAGACAAAAATTCAAATTAGATGTCTCCCACAACTCCTTTAAAACTGTTTCACGGAATTAAAACAAAGCTATGTGGGTGGCTCTACTGTGTAATTAACAGGGGTTACACTTAGATTTTCTTCCATAACTTCCATGTTTTTGATACTGCTTTTGTGGCACCTAGAATATTACATCAGAAGAAAACTCAACACAGAAACTGCCCTTGACATTATTTATGATTATACGTTGTTAGCAAAGCCTACTGTAGCATGCATTTTCTTACCGGTATCTATGAACAAATATACCCTTAAAAATAGAGTTCATCATATTTTCGATTTCATCTTGGTTTTCTTGTAGCTGCAAAAAACAAAACAAACATAAATAAAAGATCACTGCTTATTAAAATTGGATATTCTACAGTTCCTCATTGGGAAACATTAGAAGACCAGGGAAGAGCACTTAATTAAAGGTATTAGTAGATTCACCATTTTCTACTTTTCCAGCACGTGCCTATATTGTGTGCATATAAACACAGATATAGATAGGTGCAATGCCTTAATGGAAGAAAGCTAACATTCTCTACAAATATCAATTAATTTAGTTTCAAATTAGTCCTTTGAAGTGGTCATCACCACTTTTTTGCTACTGCAGTTTAGGCAAGTAGAGGCTCCGTGTTCAGTAACGTCAGCAGGCCCATAGTCACGGTTAAACAGACAGAACTGGGAGTGAACGACAGCTGCAGAAACGAAGCTGGTTACTGACCAGGAACCCCCTCTGAAAAATTCAACGTCCTATTTAAGGAAAGTACTTAAAGATGTTCTCAATCTCAAGCATGAGCGTCCTTTATCTTCAGTGCCCACAACAACTGCCTTCCTGAAGCATGGGTGCTTAACGTTGGAGCCCACCTGACACCTTAGATTGCAAAAAATCAAACCCAAACCCAAGCCAAACCCAAGTGAAAAAAGTGTTATGAGCGTGTTTTTATGAGTAAGAGTGGTCTTTTTTAAACCTTAGTATTTCCTGGGTAATATGAGTGCACTTTGTACTATGGAAAGCTTACCTGTGTCAATGAATCTGTTAACAAATCCTAAAGGAACATCTTGGAATCAACTGAAGTATTCTCATACTGTCAGCTACTGTACTAAACTAAATAAGTTTGACTTAATCACAACAAAATGCAGCTTTGTTAAAGAAGATGATGCCAATTTTATATAATCAGCTTTTGGAGCAGAACTGCTACTACACTCAAAGGCATCATTCTTCCATCAAGGTGTTTCCTTCCCACCAAAGCAGAATATAACAGCACGTGTGAATGTAAATTTTTCAACATTTTCAGAATGAAAACCACAACAGAACGCACATATGCACAGAATAATAAAACCTGTATAATTACGGACATATAGATGTAACAGGTAAAACAACTTAAAGCCAGAGGCAGAATTATGATCCGCTGTTTTGACTGCCTGCACAGCATGAGCTCATAAACACTTTCACCTCGGGGTTTATATTTTCCATGCCATGTTTATAAACATGTCTACAGTATCTTCCAGATAAGATCTAAAGTAGCGTGCAAAATTCAGTAAATTAAGCCTCTCAGTTTCCTAAAATGCAAGGAGGTGCTGCCTCCATTTTGCATATGGGGAGACCAAGGCATTGAGAGCTCTCGACTAATTAGTCAAACACCTGCCAAAGAAATTAATTTCAGAGTGAAAGGGACTATTTACAAAGGGAAAAGCTGGGTGCACACCAGCTGTGTGTGCACCAAAGGGCTGGTACAAAAACCAAGCCTATTTAGACATGGTTTCTGGGAGAAGCACTATTTTCAGCAGCAGCTCAATCCAAATATGCACAGCCTAAATGCCCGTTCAAGAATACAGAACCCAAAAGGGAGCGTGAATCTCCCATCCTTCCTCAGTGGGTTGACTTCACCGGCTACATATAGGCAAATAGCCACAGAAACATGGGGCTAGAGACAACCTAACACAGAATGTGGAGCCAAATGAGGATGGGAAGGAACCAAGAAGGCTCAGGAGGCCTTCTGAAAAACTGACGAGGCCCTGAAAGGGAAAGGAGAAACTCCCGCAGAACTTTGTGTATGAATCGTTAATATAAAAACACACCACACAAGCGAGGTCGGAGAGATCGAACTTTATGAGCCATGAGGCTTTGATACTGCAGGGAAGTGCCCTTCGACATTTTTTTGAACGAGAAGTTGAGCAGCACCATACAAGACTAAGTGGCACAGACGAGGGGACAGCACAGATGGCTTCCTCCCTCTTCTTCTGCTTTTTCTACAGGGAATTTACAGCTTGCTATAAACATGGTAAGTTATCAGGTGTGTAACTGATATGGGCATCCACGTGCTGGGGCAGAGCTGGTGTACAAGGAGAAGCAGAGATTCAGTAGGTCCATTTGAGAACCTTCTTACCTTTATGTGCTAACGTTTAAAAGATACGATTTCCAAGTGTATCTTAGTTTCAGTAATGAATTAACAATTCTTGGAAAAGTATGAATTTTCTCCAAAAATTTAATCGCTTTTTACACTTTCAGCTTTTCTCGACCATGTACTTGAATTTCAGTGCTTAACCTCAGGCATCTTGAGAGCGCATTTGTGTCTTGGGATTCCTGCTCTTACCAATGCAAAAGCAATTTCACGCTCCCCCCTTAAACCTAACTAAAAATAAGGGAAACATTCTCTTCTTGACCCTGCGAGCATTTTGAGAAGCTCAAAAAGCCATGTATGACAAACACAAAATCTGAGTTGCTACTAGCAGCAACTAAAACACAACTTCCTCTATTTTGTGGCAGATCGTTACATAAATCATCCGGTTTAGTTGAAAATCTCATTGACGAGAATTGGCCTTCAGGCAGTGCTCTCACATGAGGTGTGTAGAAGACCACAGGAGAATGAAGCACTTCAGAGCGAGCTTTCCATCTCTTCTACTTCAGATTAATTTGCCACACTTAGCTTAAGAACTGTCCCCGTACAACTTCACGAAGATAAGCACATGCCTGTGTACGTGCCTGTGAGGGTTTATGATGATGGCACTACACCAAAAGAATCAACCAAGTGCCAGCACAGAGTACTGTTGTAGGTTCAGCCTATTTAAACACGGTACCTGCAGCCATTATGCCATCTAATCCTAATAAAACGGCCTCTATACAGGGCCCTTTACTGCGTTTCACACCCTGTAGGACATACTCAATCACCACCGCTCCGCTCTGCCTTACTCCCGTGCTACATCTGCATTAGTTATAGCGAGTAGTGAAATGACAGAGACGGAACAGGCATGTGAAAAGCTAAGGTTTGCCAAACACTCGTTCTTCTTTGAGGGGCTCACAGCCCCGTGCTAGCCTGGGCATCCTTGCTGTCAGGTCTCCCCAGAGCGATTATATACCGCACCTCCAAAACAGAACACAGGATGTCCACAGACACAGAGATACTAAACCCAGTCCATCAGTGTAATTAGTGACTCCGTCCTACTCTGGAAATTCAAAGCAACAATCAGCAGATGTGGAACACAAACTCCGCTCTGGCTATTTTAACAAAGTAACTCTGCTTTTTTAAATGCTTTAAGGCTGATATTGAACTTAATATTTGGGCAGGAGAGATCGTTCTTGCTTTGTACTTTAATGCATGATTTTAAAGAATTATGAAAGCCAAATAAAATTGTGTTACAGATCACAGGGGTAAAAAAAAAATAAAATACATAATTTTAATTATCCCCAGACAAAGATTATGAAGTCAAGCAATTTTGACTCAAAGTTATACCTAAAAGAATCCAAGGTGCATGCAGGTAAAGCACCAAGATGTCCTTAATTTGCCACAGAGTGAGACAGTAGCGGAGGAAATACATTCAAAACTAACATATTAAAAATAATAAATTTAAATCTGAGTCACATACACTTCCATTTTTCAATCAACCTTATGAGTTTTACATGGCATCGTTACAGATTATGGCTGTTTGGGTGTATACGTATTCATTTTCTACTTGTTATCTTCAAATTTCTTTTAAGTACAACTCTAAAACTGAATTTCCTGGGATATAATGCTTTATTTAAGGATGATTACAGTAACCTTCTAATGATTTTGCTCACCTAATGCCGGACTGGTACTTACTAAAAGCGACTTTAATGTCTCCCTAGCTTCTTCTCCCTGAGATCAGGTGCTATAGCCCTCACTCCAGTGTTTCTTGAAAGCGGCTACAAAAAGAAGTACTAATGAGACACTGCGTAATAATTGCAGCGATCAAAGGGAGAAATGGGCAGTGCAGTGAGGGACTACATGTGACCCTCTTCTGAAAATCTGTCTGCATAATCAAATCAGTTACTACTTACAAATTGAGATTCATTTGCTTCCTGCGTGGTCATATATACAAGCTTGAGAACAGAAATCACCCTGTGTTTGCAGAATAGCACACAAACTCAACTGAACTTGTTAATGCAAGATGAAAAAATGTAGCCCGAGTAATACGCTTGAGATCACACAAACAGGACTGCAGAACTAATCTCTTGTTTCTCACTATGGTACTCAAGTCACAAACCACCTGGACTTTCTGTTGCAGGGAATGTACATGAACCCAGAAAAAAAATGTTCATCTTTTCACTTGCCTCTTTTCTTTTCTGAAGCAGCAGCTCCAATCTTTCATTAGCTCTTTTGCCAATCATTTTGTTTCTCTCAGCTTCATACTGCCTCTGTGTATTATCCTGATGAATGCTCAGGTTTAAGGCAACATTCACAAGAGCAGTCATAAGCTTCATAGCTGCAAAGGCAGAAGACAGAATATGACTCTTTATCTGTAGTCAGAGCTAAAAAAATAGTTCCTCAGCAGATCCATACTTACAGAAAATAACCGCCTCGACCCTGACACAAAGCCATCTGGAAAGGCACTTCCCACCCAAGCAATACCCAGGTCACTTGGCTCATCGAAAGGTCGGAACAGAGAGTATTCATCCTGCATTGAGCTCCAGGCAATGTTCTTTGCCATCTTCTCCGGACAATCATGCAAGTTCCGAGTGCGTAAGCCAGTGAGCAAGCACGTGAAAGTGCAGGATCAGCGTACACCACGAAGCCAGTTACTGTGGAGTTACAGACACTTCTCTACTGAAAAGCCCCATCATAGATGCCTCCACAGTATGGGTAACGGTTAACAAATAGCTTCTGAGGATTACTCAGTTTACAAGGGACCACAGCGCAGTTTCTCTGAAAGCAAGTCTGACATTGCTCTGAAGTCAAGTATGTAGTTATTTAAAAATACAATTAGAACTTTATGTACTCCTTTATATGCCTTTTCACATATGCTAGATCTAATATAGTTCATGTCTATTTTTCTGTATAATTTATTTTTACAAAAACATTAATAAGGGTCTTTCTCGTGTTGTGTGTGGTTACATAGCATATCACATTTTACAATACTGAAAAAACAGCAAAATGATATAACAAACTATCACACCCTCTCTGGCTAAATATGCAGCCTTGTCTTCAGGCTAGAAAAGCAACGATGCAAATGGAGAAGTGAAGCTACTTTTGTGGTAACTGTGGTATCACTCAGAGCTGGTAACTCCAGAAGCACCCACATGTACTTAAGTTTCTTGCTATAGTGAATCATTTCTCATTCAAATTGGCTAGCAGAGGAAAATTTAAAAAAAAAAAAAAAGACCACAGAACCATTCCTTCAAGAATAAATCAGTTTCTAAAAGTACATTTTCAGAAACTTGATTATCAAGACTGAGCTCCATGGCATCACGCTGACCTCTGCTCTGCAGGACAGCAATGTGATTAAGCGTGCAAAAACCAGCTTGAAGGAAATTTGCAAAATCAAAACAAAGCTCTCATGCTTGTTAAAACAGACACATAAGTAAAAAAATGGTTATCACTGGAAAATGCTGGAGATCTTCAGCAGCTCCTATTCCTAATGTAAGCACCAGATGCACATACACCTAATGCAAGAAGCCAGCAGTGGCTTAAATAATCAAAGTTAGTCGTGGTGAACCTTGACCTTAGCATTTGCTTGTCCTTGCTTAAGGTTTCTAGCTACATAATCCATCCCAAACAATGGCAACTATTTCTTAGACATAGCACAGGTCTCGGGCAACCTCTCTGATGTGTGGTGCTGTTTCCTGTCTCCTCAGTCAAGCCTCTCACACTTTCCAAACATCCGTCCCATGCATGGATGAACCACCCAATGTGAGAGACCAGAGCGCATACCTCGCTCCAGAATCTCTCTCCTATGAAACAATCAACCACCATCTAAGCAAACAACAAACCAAAATCACCTGGAATTGAAGACAGTATCAGCTGGAAAGACATCGATTTCCAGCAGCTTACCTGCAGCTGAAATAGTGTTCACCTTCGAATACCGAATTTGTAGAGGTAAACTCTGAACCTGTAAACTTACACCTGCATAATTCATGTTTTTACCATCCCGTTGCTGAGTAGGGTGAAGAATGCAACAGGACAGGTTTCCAAAAGAGTTCAGTCACTGTGAGTTGAAGGGTTTGGTTTTCAATTTTAAAATCAAACTCCAATCAAATGTGAAGTTGGCTTTTCAATATCACTGGAAATCTGCCTATTACTTAGATTCATAGCAAGGGACGAAATTTTGAACAAACCCTGATTTAATTTGTTGGACACTTGGTATTACACTTGGAAACCTGAACAAAATTCTAAGAGGTTGATTGTGGAAAAACTGAATCAGTGACAAATATTGGCAGCAGAAATATTCAGATTATGCCAAATGTCTCCTATAAAGGCTTCAAATATTTGGCATGATCTAAAAACAGTCTAGGGAGAAGAATCTTCCAATAAGCTCCATTTCAGCACATAAGGTGGTTATAACATCTGACATAACCAGCTTTAGACACCTGCATCCAAGCCAGCCACCATAGGACTGCTTTGAAATTGGAGAAAAATAGTTCCTTCTAGAGAGCAATTCATCCACCTTACGGGAGACATCTTATACAGACAGGGCTCATGAAACACACGCTAGAGAAGTCTGTTCTATCTAATGACATACCCAGTGCTTTCCTAGATGTAGGGAGGTGTGTTGAAAGGTGCAGCGTGGCTGGAGGCAGAAGACAGTGAGTCCTACAACTATGGCCGAGTGCTCCCAAAAGTAACGCTTCTCAAGAGCGAAGGTATGGATTTTATTTAGATTAAATTTGTACCATTTAGATTAAATTTGTACCACAAAATACAAAATTATTAAGACATTCTATAAAAAAAATAATAATCAACTAATAATAAATGCAAGACACAAGCATGACACTTTTGATTCACAAGATTTACTGGAGGCCCCTGGGTATGATAAAAATCTCTGAGACTAAGTGCTTCAGCGTACTCCTTTCCAAACAAAAAAGGGTATTTTAATTATAGTTACATCATAGAGGGTAGTTGGATTTGATCGAGTTCTCCAGAGTTCTCAGTGCTGGTCAAATTCCACCTCAATCAACATTAGGAGCAATTCTTAAAGTGGCTAAACAGTAGCAACTTCTTTGAAAGTACTCTTCTCCGTGCTAGCTTACTTACCAGCTAACGTACTGGTGTGCCTGAAAGCCCGGACCTGGGAATCTGACAGACCAGTCAGAAGAGAGATCACCGTGTCCATCATGTATTCATCATAAATGATGCTATACTGACACTGTCGAATGAGCACTCCAATGAACTCACAGAAGTTGGATCGAAACTTCTTCCACTGTGGCCCAGGCATGGTAAGTGGGTAATCGCCGCTGTCCTGAAGAACAAGAAAATGGAAATATGAAGTATGAAAAGTCTCCCAAGTTAGTTTCTTTTAATGTTGTTGTAGCCATCATGGTCTAAGTTTTCAAACTAAACATTATCCTTAGAGTGACCAGAGAATAAATAAATAACACATTATTCTTCAATAAATGAAGCATCTTGTTGTCCTTTACAAAGATTTCATTATAACTGTTCTAGACTTGCAATATTAGCTCTGTATAGTCCAAAATACACACCAAGACTCAATTCTTTTCCTTGTGTCCCTGGTTAGGAAGTAGGGGAAAAGGATGAGAAAGGAATATTTCGAACTATTTAAGGCCAAAACCTACAGAAAGGCTTATGTGATTGAAGGTTTGTGTCATTCTCCATCCCCACTCCATCTCCATGTTAATATTCTAATCAACTGGCTGCTTCTCCCCACAAATTGAAAGACAGAGCTCAGACGGTCGTGATTAGGGGCGTGGAGTCTAGTTGGAGGTCAGTGAGGAGCGGTGTTCCCCGGGGGTCAGTCCTGGGCCCAGTCCTCTTCAATACATTCATCAATGACCTGGATGAGGGGATAGAGTGCACCCTCAGCAAGTTTGCTGACGACACAAAGCTGGGAGGGGTGGCTGACACCCCGGAAGGCTGTGCCGCCATCCAGAGAGACCTGGACAGGCTGGAGAGCTGGGCGGAGAGGAACCTCATGAAATTNCAGGCTGCCCAGGGAGGTGGTGGAGTCTCCGTCTCTGGAGACATTCAAAACCCGCCTGGACGCGTTCCAGGGTGATGTGCTCTAGGTGACCCTGCTCTGGCAGGGGGGTTGGACTAGATGATCTATTAAGGTCCCTTCCAACCCTATGATTCTGTGATTCTGTGAAATTGCTTTACTGAAGTTTACAATCGAGATCTTATCAGAAAGTAAATCCTGCCCTTTTTTGATCTTATAAGCTTACCCTTTTTCTAGTGGTAAAACCTGCTTTCTGATAGAAGTAATGGAAATTTTCCTACAGATTGGTATACCCATACAGTCCTACACACCCCACCTTCCAAAGATTACTGCCAGACTGGAGCAGGCACTTCATTTAACTCCTCTCCAACTCTGCTCTTACGATTCTCACTTCGAGCAATAACGCATCTCAGTGAGACTGTACCCCCCTATTAGAAAACGCTTTTTTCCCTTTCAGTGAAAAAGATGAAATACCATCTCCCTGGTCACCTGATTTGTAACCCAATTCCAGATTATCCGAAACATGTCAATAATGCCCCATTCTGGATCCTGAAGTCAGTAGCATCAAAGTTAAATCCATTTGTACATATTTATTCTGTGTTTTTGTGAAGAATAAGCACTTCTGTTCTCTCAGGACAATCTCCTGTCGCCCAGACAAAAGCATGTAGAGCCAGTAACGTAAGCGTAGAGGAGCTGTAATCAAAAAAGCTTTTACCTAAACTTCATAAACCATACTCCTCTAGCTATCAAATTTAAACACATAACACACATTTCTATCATACTGAAATAACGATTAAAATTGCAAAGACAAGCGCTCAAATGTTAGAAAACCACAAAATTATACGTCACTTTTAACAACCTAAGCGTCTCATTCATTGAAATGCTGAATGACATTATCCTAATGAGCAATATTTTTACTTCTGACTTTGAATGTCCAATCTGAGAGAAAGAGGAGCTTTGGTTTCTAAAAAAACAAACCAAAACAATTCAGAGGGTTGCAAAGCTCCTGACATAAAGATATCTCTCAGCATATTCAATTGTTGCTGTGAGTCCTCAGAATTTCTGCGAATAAGGCCAAAAAACCCCAGATAAACAGTATAAAATATCTAGCAGTACCATCAGCTGTGCCTTCTTCATATCTTTATGCCTAATGCTCGTTAGGATTTCAGCAAGGTACGGTGTGCCCCATGTAAACATGAGCCCTGCATTACTCTTGTATTTATTTAAACTTAGGACTGAAATTAAAACGTTAAAGCTTTCTCCCCAGTGTTCTCCCGACAATACCTCCATATGAACACCCCAGACTCCTCTTCTCTCCCTGCTCACACCTTATTTTCACATATAATCTCCAGACGAGGACCCTGCCAGCACAGTACCAGTGGGAATTCTGCATGTCAACTTGCATATGTAACACGTGCTTTCCAGGGGTACGTGTAGACATATATTTTTGGAAGAGATCCTCAGAATCTCTAGTGCTGCGTGTAACTACTCACATTTGTATGACACATAATTAATCTACAATTACATATAAAACAATCCTTTTGAACAACAAAGACCGCACCGAGAACATCTCACCTAGCTGAAATGGGAAGAATAAACTGACAATAAAGCCACTTTACTGTATCTTTTATTCCTGAATACCTATCAAAATGTGATACACCAGTGACACTGATGTCTGATACTTGATGGTCCCATGGTTAGAAAACTCCAATCAGAACAAGTTTTTGTTCATCTGCTAACTCTAGCACAAGAATGAGGAGGGAATTCATCTGCAGGATGTCTGTACTCATGAGCCAAGCACTGAAATCGTGCAGCAGATGGATGTCCGTGGAGTTCCCTGTCTCAAACTGAACCTGCAGCAGCAATGAACTACGGTATTTCCATCATTTAAGTCCTGTACAAGTGTCCCTCCACTCATGAGGAGGAAAATCGGTGCTTCAGTCCCTGCCATAAATGCAGAAATTAGGCTCATCAGCCAGCTGATTACTGCAGCGCTGACAGGACATTGCGGCAATCTTGCAAAAATAAAGCAAGCAGCAAACCTGAACATCTTCAATGAAAATGAAGACATTTTCTGGGCAGCACACTGTGCTAACGGATAGATAATGCAAGATTTTACCCTGTCACTGGCAATGGCGTCTGCTACCAACAGCTCTCCTCAAAACGACGACTGCTGCTCTGAATCTGTAAGTGGTGGATGCTAAAGAGAGGGCCAAAAAGTGTTCTAATGCTATGCCAATCGCAACTGAGGTTTTACAATCTGCTGAAGACCACAAAAGAGTTTGTTTGTTTGTTTCATTATGTGTTGTACTCAGAACAGTAATGTAAGCTGCTCTTATTCTAAAAGCTTCTATTTTGGCAGATCTTTTTGCAACATGACAACCTGCACAGACCAACCTGAAATACTCTAACTAGCAGTATGAACGTAGGTCATATAACACTTAATATGAAATAGGTCATATAATAATTCTAAAGTTACTGTCTGATAGGTGAATATCAGCAGAAATCTGCACCAAATTGTAAAATGTTTTCCACTGCTAACAGGGTACGAGTTTATCCCAGATTTCAAAGTATTCACTGGGTTGTGGTCTAAGACCAACAATTTCATGCTTTTATAGTAAAACCCACAAATTCTTTCACAAATCCCTTCAAGTGTTAGGGCAGAAGCTAGAATGGAAACTTTGTTGGAACTGTAGAAGTTCTGAAAAGGTTTAGGTAATGGAGAAAGAAAGCTTATGTCCTACTAACTGTAATTCTTGGCAATATGTTGCTTATATGTACTTTCATGCTGTGCATAAGGAAGAGATAATTTTTTTCTCCTTTGAGAAAAGACTTTGACAGTTTTTGAAAAGGGCTTTTTGAGGAATACATTCTCCTGTCAACTGTGGGACAATCCTCCCTTGGGCAAAATTGATGTCTTCGGCTTTTGGACAGTGCCTTGGCCATTCTATTGTGTGCAACGGGGCTAGACTAAAGACAATATCCAATTCTACTTTCAAGTCACACCAGCAAAAATTCACTGCATTTTACTAACTTTGGTTGAGTGACGTTTTAAAAAGCAAAACTAATTCAGACAGAATGTAGCATGAATTGACAGAATCCTTCTATCATACACCTACATTTTGTTTACCGTACCCTACCCCACTTGTACACAAAGGCCCTGAGTGAATACCTGAGTACAGCAAAAGGAGCATCCACGCGGCCGTAATTAAGTACAGAGTTACATATTTTGTTGTTCAAGGCAATGAACAAGATGGAAATCCTACAGAAGTAAATCCTGAAAAAGGACAGTGCTCACATTTATAGTTTTCCTGCTAAACTTTGTGAATCGCAGTCTTGGCATTTCATTTAGAATTGGTCAGAAAAAGTCACTGTTGTCCTGCAGAAAATTCCTGTTTCAGCATTTGTTTTCCTCACTAAGTAAACTGAACATTCAGAATATTTAAGTTTTTTATACATGAAAAACCAAACAAAATACAGTTCAAAAAGCTCAAAAGCATTCACCAGAACATTTTTATTTTGACAGAAGATATCCAATCTGTAATACACTTGTTTCAAACAAAATCCTTACATCTTCTGAAAGAGCATTTCTTTCTGTAACACTATTCCAAAATGGTAATTTTCACATCAAGTTACTATTTGGTGTAAATTGCCATTTCAGATGAACAAAACATGAATTTGCAGGCATCAAACAGAGCAGAATGCTGTAAAAGCCCGCGGTCCCATCTCAGGAATCTGGAGTTTTTTCTTGTATGATGGCAGTTCAAGAGGTGAACTTCAGAATCCAGAACACCACCATCACTTTCAGTGGGATGGGAAAACTTCCTAGGTTTGTACTGCCTGCTCTTATCAACCCCTCTAATAGCCAGGATGCGGAGAGGCAGGGCTATTTCTAAAGCCATTCAAAGACAGGTGAGGATTGACACAGATTCAGTCCAGGGCCAGCATGGACCGGAGCTAGTCCTGGCAGAGTTAGGCCAGGCTCTCTCACATCACCGGGCATGAGCTTGCTCCATGCTTTAGTCCAACAGCACACTTTCACCCTTAAACTGGCTCATTCACAAACTTTTCAGCACTGGTATTTCACCATCCAGAGCCTGCTCAATCTACAACCACGACTTCTCCAGATGAGTGACTACAATTACCTTCTCAAATTATTTCATTACTTTTTGGTTTTCCATTATTTTTCTTTCCTAAAGCTCATGCTGACCCATTATTCCTCACTCAATAGCTTGAATCGCTGCTTTGCCTGTCAATGCAATTTCTCATTCCGAAACTTGCGCATTGACTTCTCATTCTGGTTTCTTGCCCATTGCGTTTTTATTTTAAAACAAATGTATAGTGTAATATATTTCAGAATGTTTAAAGAACTATTTGCGTACTGTACCTCATCAAATTCTTCTGTCATTTTCCTTATGATTTCTGCATTTTGCATGTTCCTGAACATTTCAATTCTTACAGTACCTGTAATGCAATGAAGGAACAAAAGAAATTAACACAACTCATTTTTGTTATGTCCAAACATCAACATTTTGCTGCTGCTGAACTTACAGCTCAATAATGCATATGAAAGTGCATACAATGCCATAACAACAGAACACATTGAACAGGACTGTCTCTTGAAGAAGTGGGTAGAAAAAATAACCATCTGTCCTGTAACCTGCTGTCAGACTAGGAGCTGGTAAAATTTTCCACCTTTTTACAGCTGAGGAAGTGTGATGTAGAAGTCATAGAAATGTAGGACTCATGCCATGTCTGTAGTTACCAAGTGTTTGTAATTCTGTGTGCAAAACAAAACAAAGACCATCTTTCACTTCCCCTGTTACCTGAATAGCGAAGCTGCTATGATCAACTTTTCATGGTAAGTCGAACAAAGGTACCAAAAATGGAAACGTAACAACATAATAGCAAGAAATGAAAATTCTTGTGACGTGATCCTAAGTACAATCACTATAAATGAATAAAGTATTTTTCCACATTATTGCCTTTTCAACTAGACATTGTCTAAATATTCAACACAAGTCAACACAGAGAACATTTTTTTTGCTACTGCACAATCTTCTCTTTGCTACTTCGTGATCTTCTTTTGTTAATGGAGAAAATGCAATACAAACCCCACGCCAGTATCATTAACATTACAAAGAGTAAGTCTCCCTGCTTTTCCAAAAAGTTCAATTGGATAAACGATCCACTGCACAGCTCCAAAAACTGAAACCATCACACACAGTAGAAGCTTAACAGCTAATAGTATTAGTCCTTGTACAAAGGAAAAATAAAGATAAGTTAAGCATACTAAATATTATGGGAATGTTTTAATTCCGATATTTTATTCCTTGAAAAATCAAGCATTAGAAACACACACATTTCAAAATATGCAAGCACAGTTACAGCACACCTGTATCGTAGTAGGGCTACGGTTTTAAATCACCAACTTCAATACTGATTCCTTGAATTGGTTGTCCTTCTTCATACGTCTTGCCCATTTCACACTGGGTAACACTGTCAACCTCAGTTCTAACAACGGTGATGTAAGTTCGTGCGTGGTAATTTCCACATTTTTAATACACAGTTTGGAATGCAATATATTAATATAAAACCCAAGAGAATACTACCATATGACAGCTGAAGACACGTTTTATGAGCTTTGAAATCATCTGTAAATGCAGCTGTATTTTAACATTTCCCCCAATATTGAAAGTTCTGTTTTGAACAAGTGACCAAGTTTTGGTATGTCTCAGCGCATCGAACAGTGGGCAGCTATTCCCAGAAATCCACCTCAGCTGCGTTAATACCTCCTTCTCTCACTGCATGCTGTCATCTGGATTTCTTCTCACTGATAATATAACCTATTGAGCTTTGTTATTTTATTTTTTTATAGCTCTAATTCTATTTTGATTCAGATCTATTTATGAATCTTGTTAATAACCTTAAACGGCTTCTATAAAATATATGACCATGTTACTTTGTCAGAAAAAGTAAGAATACCAAACTAAATTTCCTTGTTAATGCCCTTCACTCAATTCAAATCTCTCTTCAACTTTGCATAATTCTGTTCAGGTTCTCTGCATCTTTTCTCCCTGAGGATTAGGAATGCAGTTACACGGTGGTCACTATTACTTAGTGTCTCACATATTGTAACTTCTTACATGCCCTCTGTGTACTACTTCACAGTCAAGTATGATTTTTCATAGAATCACAGGCTGGTTTGGGTGGAAAGGTACCTTAAAGCCCCCCCAGTGCCCCCCCCTGCCCTGGGCAGGGACACCTCCCACCAGCCCAGGGGGCTCCAAGCCCCGTCCAACCTGGCCTTGAACCCCTCCAGGGATGGGGCAGCCACAGCTTCTCTGGGCACCCTGGGCCAGGGGCTTACCACATTTGAGAAGTTTTCCTCGAAGAATTTCTCTCAAGGAATCCATTTCCAGGAGGTGATTGCTTAAGGCACGGCTTCTTTAATTCAGCAGCTTTGCAGAGGAAGCTGATGGCTCGCACTGTATGCGCACACCCTGCATGTTTCCACCAGCAACAAACTGTACACCCTGTGCCACAGACGCGCTGAACTGGCCAAGGGCAGAGACTGCAAACACAGGACTACAGACCACAGCCAGCTGCTCCTGAAAGGCTTTTGACCTTCCATGACTAGAACTGAGACAGCGTCCTCTATCTCCTGGGCACTTTGGGATCTCTACTGGTCCCTGTGCAGAGGTGTCACAGATAAGGCTGGTGTAGATTCTACACACATCTTCCACACAAGCAACGGTCCAGCTTTTTGGGAGCGCAAGGCAGGGGTGTGCACAGGATGAAACAAATGTTTGACATCTCCTAGGGATGTCAGCCTGGGCAAGAGCTCAATGCTGCCGAGGAAGTGTCAGCAAGCATCACGAGGAGTGACGATGAACAGCACTTATCAACTCTCTGTCACATCTCCTTCTTTCCTCCACTTCTTAGGACAAAGTTCACTGGAAGTCATTTCAAGCAAAATGAGCATTTCTACTTATCTGGCAGCAGGCAATAGCTTTGGCCTGACTTGCTTTTCCTACCACCACCTTTCCCCAACCTGAGCAAAACACAATCCTGTCTGTTTTCCTGGGAAACTGATTTCACACTCCGTAAATATGCTATGGAGACTGCTCACACACCACATTTCATGGTGTCATTGCAACATTTCAATACTACAATGGTCAACATTGCTCAAACTTGTAGGTTTTATGATTAGTGGAAAGCTACACTCTCCCATTTTAAAATGAATCCTTAAAATAGAACAGATTTTCTACAATATACAATAGAAAGTGTGGAGTGCATTCCTACGGTCTCTGCCTTACTAGTCTTCTATTCTTTTCTGAGTTTTACCTCTCTCGTGAAGCTCTCTCTCTGTATTTAGTGAAGAGGATTTAAATTGTCTTAGCCCATTAATAAATTGAGAAGTCTGTTCCACTTCAGTACTAAGTTCCCAGTTCACTTATTCACACTCATTGTGTTTTAAGAAGTCTTCTTGCTGACATATATTTCATGTCAAAACTCCACTTTAACTTTCAGCTAAAGACAGATATCAATTTAATTTGTTAATAATTAATCATGTCAGGCAACCGTGCTTTTAAAAGTGAAAAGAAAAAAAAACCTATGCAGAGGACACTATATTATTTCAACTAGAGAAGAGAAAGGCTACAAGAGCCTATACAAAATTGGATGAATACACTTTAAAAAAAAAAAACAACAAAAAAAATCTGTGTACAAAATAAGATATAAACATTTCCAGGAGATATACCACAGACTCGGTGGCATCAAAACATGTATTTATAGTGAGAAGACTAACCCATTAGAACAGTAAGCCCTGCAAAAGAGAACTAACAACAAAAATACCCAAGAGCTTTGTAAGATGTGTAAGCTCTCAAGTTTGAGCACCAACCAATCTTTAATACCAGGACTCAAAGAGGGCACTCTTTGGATGCAGGTTGTCCCATGGTGACCTTTTCTCCTCTGAAGCAGAAGGTACTAACCACTGCTGGAAATCAGGGAACACCATCACACCAAATACTACGCTCCAACGGCCTCCTGCCTATGGCAATTCTGGTGTTTCCGTAGGAAAGGGAAGTTTACACGCCAGGAACAAGGTCACTGCAGAAGCGGTGCTCCAGCTGTAACAGCCCACAGTCATTCAAACACTACTAACGGAAACAAAACTACTCACTAGTAAATGGACTCCTGAAGTCTAAACTCCTGACAGCCGGTAATAAATTATATACTATGCAATATACCAACTACACAATATAGTCTGTTTTAATCTCTGCTACCTTTACTTATAGAAGCTACATAGCCAATTTGATCCCTTCTCTTTGGGACTCCCTGCCCAAACTGAGTAAGCTGCAGGAGAAGTGGTGGGAAAATTGCAGCTCAAGACTAAAGTCAATAGATATAAAATAATCCCACAGTCTCCTGCCAAAGAAGGATTAATCGTGGGACCTTAAATTCACAGTGACTGATTAGTATCTCTCAACCACACAAATTGGCAAAACAGTAACCAGAAGAAAGATTTACAAAGGCATCAAGATGAAGACACTGGAAGATTTGCACTGGACAGGATCATACGAAAAGGGCAATGCGCTCTTTTGCATTAGCCGAAAGTTGATAGTTGGGATCAGAGCACTGGGAAGTAATTTTGACTGCTGGAATTGTCAAGAGAGGGCAAGTTTAATAAAGATCTTGCAAGGATGGATGATGATTACAGAATTGCTGGATGGGCAATATTTCTTTCCCTCGATATCATTCAATGAGCATTTCCTGTACCGTTCTCCCCACTTACCATTTAGACCATATGAAATAACCCACTTCTATAACGTCTGTAAATTCAGCTTTTAATCGTCTCAGAAGCGTTAGTGACAAATCTCTGTATGAAAGATGATAAACAAAGACTGAAGTCAAACTATAAGAAGCACATTATTTCTCACTGCTCAACTTGGGTCACGGTACACTTCTCCAACACTTCATTTACTGTTCCCAGAAGGGAGCTGCTAAAACTAACCAGGAATTACTCATGCCAGTACAAAAAGTTTATTGTCTGTGGCTTGCTCACGATCATATAGGAACACTGAAGTAGACCTTACTTCATTGGTATTAATAGGCGTTAATCATTAATCTACGTGGAAGCAGCACTGGAAGAGGTGAAGCACGTCCAAATAGATGTTGAGACTCCTAAATCCCACCAGGGCTCCTAACTTTCTAAGTATTTCTGTACTTGAAAACCTAAACACTTCAGTGAAACCAGAAGTCAGGATTCTAGAAAGAAGTCAGGTGAAATACTTAGGTGAATTTCAGCTTTCACAGCACATGCAGGAATAGAAGACCCTTTTATTGACATATTCCCCAACTCTTCCTCTTGCATGGACTCGACATTGCCCAATTTCTGCCACCAATGAAGCAGTACGCCAAAGCCAGGATATTTCTAAAAGACATAGCCCGAATTCACCCTTAAAACAGCTTAAGACCATGAACTCTTACTGAATGAATCAGCAGGAGTACCAATGGGAAAAAAAAAAAAAAGTAAAGCCTCATGCAATTAGAACCTTATCAAACCGAGAATCACAGGCAACTGTTAAAAAGAATTCTCATAGTTCATCTATCTTCCTACAACAAAATCAAACCCAAATATGTTCCCAAAATATGTCTGAATCTCCCTGCAACGGTAACTCCTTATCATTCACCTGACACACAGTATACATAGGAAAAGTGTATTCTCTTGCTGCAGTCCAATTTTTTAATTGGCCTTCTGCTTATTAATTTAGATACTAGAATATAATTTTGTTACCCTTAATTTTGTTTTACTTATTTTATGCATTACTCTGAATTTCTCCAACACGCCTTCTGCAATTCTTGCATATTTACCTTTAATTCTTTGATTTTTAACATTCCATTCTGATTTTCAGGCCATTGCATAGCATGATTCAAACAAGTTGTTCTCTCGTAATTCCTATTCCTCCTTTGCATTAGGTTATTTTGCACTTGAGTCTTAAAGAGAATTCCCTGGAACAGGAAGCTCTTCATTTTTTTTCCCTTGCTCATGTTTCCCACGCAGACTCATGTACCTACATTTTCAGTATAGGCTCTTTCTCTTTTGAAGAACATTATTGTTGCTTTGCCCTTCACTTTGCTCTCATAGAACTAGAAATATTATTATTAGATGATTGGGCTTATTTAAGTTGCTATCCCGATAGTGAGAATTACCTCTAGAGAAGGGTGTTCTCCATTTGTGTTCTCCAATCTTCAGGATGAAAAAACCATCACCACCATATTGTAAGAATTCCCTGGACAGTCCTTAACCTGCGATATTCTACTCCTCGGTGACACCTTGCTAGTTTAACTCCATCTCACAACCTACTGTGCATCATACAACTCCACATACTGATTAAAAAACAACAATGAAGCTTTTGTATCCGACCTTCTTGTCCTGATGGTTCAAAAGAGATGTCTACAGCAGAAACTCCCGGCTTCTCTCCCCTTCTATCACTGCCCAGACATTTTCAAGAAGGATATTCTAGATTTCAGAACAAATATAAATCTAGATATTACACTGGACAAGGATTTAGCGGCAAGATCTTTTTCCTGAATTTTCAGATCTTGATTTTGCTAAAAATCCTTCCAAGAAATTTTTTTGGAATTAGATAAAGGCCAGAAAAGCCATTACAGGGAACTGTGTTAGCCCCACTGTCAGTCTTAAGCAGTATGACGAATGTACACATAGAACAGATTTCCACCAGGCAGCACAGAAAATGACAAATAATTTGTTGCTTGCCATCGTGAACAGATACTTGAGGGTAGAGACGTGTTTCTCTATTGCAATAATGTGATGTTCAAGCTGAGAAAATCTGCAATGAAATTCAGATTCTGCAAGGGAGGAAACTTTGGTCATTACAGTCCTTTCATGGTTCTTACGGCCCTTTTGTGCTCCCTCCTCCCAACGCCTGACTGCCACCTACAGTTCCTACTCTGTGCTCGTTACATGTCCGACCATGGCATGCACATATAACATGCACAGTAATTAACTGGCACAAAAAGAGGCACATTCAAAGGGACAAATACTAAAGCATTTTGTATTTTACCTGCTCCATAATACAAGGCCCAGAAATTTGTTACTGTTCTGGCTTACAGACCTTAAACATAAGCAAGAAAACACTTTTTTCTTATTGTAATTTGAAAAATTAGCTGGGCTGCTTCTGCTGACCTTTCACAACCAAATTCAGCCTCAAGGAAGACATCTTGCCCAGTATGGAATCCTCAGTATCATCTCTTAAAGTTTACTAAAATAGAATCTGACCTAAAACAATCAGTAACGTTAATAGTGCCAATAGGTACGCGAAGTATCAATAGAAGTTGTCAAAAACGTCAGTAAAGCTGGGAGGACTTAATTGTTTTCACTATCACAGGGCTCACTGCAGGAAACAGTGGGATTTTAGTACCAAAGCTGCCTCGCCATTTCTGATACCCAAATTCAAGGATAGTTGTTTCATTTTTAGAGTAAGCAATTCTACCTTACACTTAGAAGTTCAAAGTTCTGAATGAGATTAAGAAGTTGATAACTTTATGTAGAAAACTAGTGTTTCATATGATTCGAATGGCTTTTAAAAAGCAAAATGTTATTTGATCCTGAAGATAACAGCAAAGATAACGATTTCCTCATTACTGATATGGGAAGAAATACACTGAGGACTGTCAGAAGTTTTTACAAAGGGGACAATGATTTGAGTCAATGACAACCCAGTTATCTCTCCTTTTTGCAAGAAATAAGTACACATCCTTATAGTAAAAAGAGATAGAAACTTAATGTCTACTGTAAAGAAACCAAAACCTAGGAAATTCCTAACCTTCAATTACATGTGAAAACGTGCTACTTGCTTAAACTACCCTGAGCGTCAGAAGAATAAAAAAGGGGAAAAAGAAAGAATCCAGGAGTGACTCAAAGAACTACACACCATCAAATCTGACTGCGGTGCCAGACTGCAGGGTGATCTACTACAGAACTGGTGGTCCTGTTCAAGGGCTGATGTTATTTTGGTGAAGTAATGCTTCACAAATGCCTTGGAGCTCCATAAGACCTCAATAAGGAGCTAAAAGTCATATATTTAAGCAACACATTTTCAAAATCCTATAATGATTTCCATCTTAGTTCTCAAAGAAGTTGATATGCAATAATAAAGATTTTCAATGTCAGTTTAAAAGACAGGAAATCAAAGATAACAAAAATGGTCAGTTTCCAGAATGGAATGAACCTATCGGTAGATCTTTCTAAGCATCAATGTTGATAGGAATGTGCTAAACAGCAGACAGAAATGCTGTGAAAGAAAGAATGATAACGGAGCAGGCAAAGTTTTCTGGTGACAGAACTGTTTAGAACAGCTAGAGTTAAAGCTGACAGGCAACACTGCCAAAGGATTTCATAGTAATGAAATCGATAAAATGGCAAATAATGCTCCTCAGGAAAAAAAGCATGCTAATTCCACAAACTACTAGTAGACAAAGAAGTAGGCCTACATAATTTAGTGCACCAAAAAACAGTACACTTCATGTGTTCAAGTCTTAAAATTTTGTTGAAGAAAACTTCCTCACTCTGAGTTTAAGGCAGATAATAATATCAGTTTGATATGGCTCTACAGTATTTGCATTTGGAAACTGTAAGCTGCTTCTCATCTTGATGTTAATGCCACTGACTGAGTAACAGAAGCCAAATAATTAACAAAGCCACTGAACTTCCAATGAAAAAAAAAGATCCCAGGCTTATCAAATAAAATGATCAGGCAGCAGCCTTAAAAATGGAATGTGGTACCTTCTTAAGGAATATAGAGCTAAACTGCATGTTTCATTAATATGAAAAGTACAAATGAATTAAGAGATTATAGAGCCACTAGCAGCTATGAAATTCTAGTAGTGAAAGTGTGGCTTAACAACCTGCAGTTCAGGTGAACCCTAAACTACTGCCACATGAAAGATTAATCTAATGGTGACTTAGACTTGCACTCTTCCTAACACCTAGTGCTGATTACTGGTTACAAAAATCCATGTGTTAGGTTTTGTTTCATCAGATCCACAAGGAATGTTTTTCTTAAGAAACATTCCCTTACAGCAGATGTGCAGGGAACTGCAGCAATGAGTAGTGCTCACACAAATGAATCTTGGAATCAGTGCTAAATAAAGAGGTGGAAAGTTTCCGTAGTGTAAACCTACGAATGCCTTGGAGTCAGGGCTTTCCCTCTCTCTTCAAGCATAAGCCTCCTCCTTGATCCCAGACTTCTCGTTCAGCTGGAGTGAACGGAGGCGATGCAGGGCAGGGTGCAGGTGCTGGATGGCAGCGGTCGGAACTGCTTCCAAGTGCAAAAGCATTAGGACATCACCAGGAACAAAGCACTGCCTTATTTGCAACAGGAAGCTCTTCATTTCGATGCTCAAAATGCTGGTGCAATGGAAGTTTGAGAGATATTTTTGTTTCTGATATACATATACACAAACATCCTTTATTTCTAACTTTACCTCTCAGAGCACTGCCAAGCAAAGGTTATATTTTCAAATTATTCACAATGATAGTACCAGTACTTAAAGGGGACCTACAGGAAAGCTGAGGAGGGACTCTGGATCAGGGAGGGGAGCCAGGGGACGAGGGGGAAGGGTTTTACACTGGAAGAGGGGAGATTGAGGGGAGGTACTAGGAAGGAATTCTGTGCTGTGAGGGGGGTGAGCCCCTGTCCCAGGTTGCCCAGAGAAGCTGTGGCTGCCCCATCCCTGGAGGGGTTCAAGGCCAGGTTGGACGGGGCTTGGAGCAGCCTGGGCTGGTGGGAGGTGTCCCTGCCCAGGGCAGGGGGGGGCACTGGGGGGGCTTTAAGGACCCTTCCAACTCTAACCACTCTGTGACCGCAAGCTCCAGGAGCAAAACCTTAGTTAACTACAGCCTATCACTGTGTAGGTGGAAGAAGCCTTTGGCTGCATGCTGTCAGAAGTTACTCAAATCCAGCAATATAAACATAGTCAGTTTGGAGGTAGGGCTGAAAGTTAAGTGTGAGATACAACAATGTAAATATTTGAAACAAGTCCATTTAGGTATATTTACACTTTCAGGGTGTCTTGTGCTTTTATCAAAGCTTGTTTCCACATCTAGACTCACCCATCACCTGCACTCTCAACATGCAACCATATGTTAACTGAGTTTCCCTCGGTCAGGAGAGAGGCCCACGTGGGCCTAAGCTCTTCCCCTCTCCTGGGTGGGGATCCTATCTGCATGTATAAATAAATACCTGTTGCAAGTGCGCAAAGATGATGAAGTCGGATGCTTCTCAGTGGTGCCCTGCGACAGGAGAAGAGCCAGACAATCCAAACATGAGCACTCCCATAGAGCATAACTGTATAAGCGTTTTTGTAGCCAAGGGCAGAGTCAAAATATTATTTCTCTTGCTAATAAGAGGCCACAGGCACGGTAACCATGCCCATGTTCCTCCTGCACAGCCCTAGTCCGGGTCTGTTGGGCCAGTTGTCAGCGCGTTACGAGCACCTGCTGTGGGAACTGCAGCTTGGTACACAGTTCAGGTGCGGGATAACGTAATAGCAAAGGCCTTGACGTATGCAATCTGCCCGATAAACGGATTTCAGCTGAGAACAACTGCTTTGTACCAGCACTTTGTACTTACAATGTACCCTATACACTCTGTGCTTTCTACAGTATGTCACAGCAACTTCCATTTGCAGTAGTTTCAAAAATAATGGATCTCTGTTCCACCGTACTGGAAGAGGATTCACATACTACAGATTTTTTAGTATGCATGCTTCTGGATAGCTAGGAGGTTTAATCCAGCAATTTTGAAAGTAATAAATAGATAATTATTATTTTAAAACAGATTATTTATTCCTGTTCTGTTTCCTATGATTTCTGTCAAATGTTTGTCCACGCAAGGACAAACTGACAGCTACTTATTTCCCTTAGAAGTCTAGAAATGTAGAATAATTTCAGTTGGCAGGATTCCTGACTGTCAGCTAGTCCAAATCCTTCCCAAAGCAGGGCCAACTACATCAGGCTGCCCAGGTGAGTTCCCAGTACAGCCCAGGATGGCGATCCCACAGCCCCCCCCAGCCCTTATGCCTCCAGTGCTTGACCACCTCATGGGAAAAATGTTTTCCCTCATGTTACACTGGAATTTTCTATCTGTTAACCATCATCCTATTACTATGGCTTTGCGTGAAGTGACTGGCTTTACCGTCTCTCTAGTCTCTCATTATTTGAAGAAAGCAGTTAAGGTCTCCCTTTGGCCTTTGCTTCCTGAGGCTGAGCAGCTCCGTTCTCTCAGCTTCTACTCGCTCAGGAGAACGAGGACCCCACTGAAGGCCTCCTGGAAATCTCGGCAGACTCTTCCAACCACATCACATTTCCCCACATTTCCTGCTTCAAAGAACTTCAGGCTCTCCTTCACAGAAAACACCCACTGAGGCTATTCACTACAGAAGTCCGCCCTTCCTCCTACTTTCTCGGAATTTGTTTGTCCCACCTTCAGGTGGACGCTGACAGAGCAGCTCAGCAGTCACCCACAGACATGCCGTCAGCCCTCAACACCCCTTCGCGCAGGTTTTTGCCAAAGGAAATTTTCTTCATCAGAGAAACCAAATGCCTTGTTAGTGAATGCATACATTTCTCCTGAGACAGTAAAACAGAACTCTGTAAAACCTGGTACCTTCACTTACCAGGCAGTTAGGAGGCAAAAGGGAATGACGGGAGGATTATATAGCCACGATTATCCAACCCTCTTTCCCTCAGCCTTTCTGCATCCCCTTTCCTCAGCAACTACCTAGAGATCTTCAGCTGATGGGACAGGCTCTACACTCCACAAGAAATAAAATCACAGAATCATAGAACAGATGGTACTAGAAATAGTATCTCGTGAGAAAGAAAACAAAGCAACAACAGAACAAGAAAGAAAGTGCCCTTCTTCCCTCAAAGCAACCGGGCAGGCCTTCCTGTGGGGCCGTGCCGGCCCTGGGCTGCCGGAGGCCTGGCAGAACGAAAAGCTGCCGAAGGACACCAAACTCTGCCTCTCGGCCCTCCGGACAGCCCTGCTCACCTCAAGGGAGCTACTGTTCACCGCACGACAGCTTTTCGAACCCGGCTCTGACGAGGTACACTTGGTACAATTCCACCCCAACCGTTTGCCGCTGCGATAGGCGGAAGGCCCCAAAGCAGGGCAGCGTTTGCAGCACCTACGCAGCGCCAAACCTTATGGGCAGCAGCACACCAAACACACCAGCCTCCCCCCGGGCTTCCCAGCGCCCATCCCTACTCTTCAGAATTCCCCAGTCACTAGGCAAAATCATCACCAGAGATGTTAAAACACCACCAGGAAACCAGCACTGCAAACAGAGCCACAGCACACCGGCAAAGAATTGTAACAGCCAGCATGAGGAATGCGAGTGGAGACACTGAAATGTCTTTGAAACAAATTCTATCGAGAACATTTATTGCCCTCGTTAAATGAAAGCCACCAGCTACCTGAAAAGCTTCTATGCTTTTTTTGCCAATCTGAGAGAAGGAAATGAGACTTGCGTGCGTTTCTGTCTGTAAGTACGCTGCTTAATACATTCTGAACGATTAGTTTAAACCGAACCTGACTGATCTTGGATACAAGATGTCCCAATAAATTTTACAAAGGCAGGTAGCTGAATAGAAGCCAAAGGGGTCATTCGTGCACAGTATGAGCCATGGCCTCCACCTCCGCCCATCTCCCTCAGCCTCTGATGGAGGCTGGAGAGGGACAGGGACACTCAGGAAAAGCTTCAGTTGGAGCACACCAACAGTTTTTGTCTATGAAGCTTATTTAGTTTCCAAAAAGTTACAAGCTGCTTCTAATCTTTTACAGAGTTAGATGGCATTCAGGACAACAGCTCTCAAAAAGACTATCTGACACTTCAGGAGTACACTCAACAAATGGTGTATAATTCAGTACAGTTCACCAACACAGGCGAGAAATCACTCTTCATTAGTTCTGCTTCTCATGAAATCACTTATTTAGAGTAGATCAAAGACTAAAGCATTTACTGACCATGATCTGTGAACAGACAATGCAAAAAGCAATGCCTTTATCCTTCTCTCTCATTTAAAAGTATACAAGGTGAGAGAAGTTCTCCTTTTCCACATCATTATTTTTCCTGCTTTGCTAGGAAAAAAATTATCTATCTTCTCTTATTCGTTAGCTCAGTCCAATACCCCTTTTGTACTTTTTGACTATCTGACACGTGCATGGAGCTTTTTTACAAAGAATTCGAGAAATCACATGCAAAAAATATGCTTCGAAACTAAAGCAGAAATTAAGAAGTGCCAAACTTAAGATGCTCTGTGCAACCTTGATTTAGTCTCTCTGTGTGTAACCTCTGCTGAGTCACCAATTTATGTGGCTCTCTACTATTCTGTCTAGCTTCACTAGCCACAGAAAACAGAATAAAGAAGAAAGGGAAAAGCTTGAATTAGCCTTTCCTCACCAGAGAGGGTAAGGAAGTCTGCTTAGGCCAGAGTCCTGCTTTTTCCTTATTGCAAATGTATATGTATTATACAAAATTAAGACCTTCAAATTTCCATTCCATGAACTTCAAGGGATTTTCTAGGTACTCTGAGCCTAGTGATTAAGCAATTTGAAGAGAAGGAGTAAGAAATCAGTAAGTGCTACGGTTTAAACATGCAATATGTAATCTGGAAAAAGCCACAGGGAGTGGCACAGATACTGTATCTGCTGTCTCAAAAGCTTTTTAGATCAGTGACTCCGCCTGGATTAGCCACTTACAGAGCGGAGACCGTATCCTTATTTACAAGGGATTTACAAAGTAAAACTAGATGAAAACCCTATGGAAAAAAGCCCTTGAGGAAAACTTTTTTTTTCCCCCAAATTGATTGGAACTTGGCTACCATGGAAAAATAAGAGGAAGCATCATATTAAAAGCGAAGTTAAAACAATACAATGAATAGTTGCTCAACATGTTTTGGCATGGGTGAAGAGAACAAGAGAGCACAAACTAAAGCCAAGATCAGTAAAAGTCTTAATATGCTGGAAAAACCATAAAGTAAGAAGGAACTGTCACCTCAGAACTGAGAAAAGATAAACTGCTGGTAGGTCTCAGGAGAAGGCTGGAGAAAAAGCAATACTAGGGCAGCTCTGACTGCAATCAGCTTAAGCTGCGTGGAGCAGCGCTTGGAGATGCAAAATGAAGCAGGAGAACACACACAAATCACGCGTGCTGACAAGACAGCCGTTAAGCGGGAATGTGGAAAAAGGAGCAGAAAACTGAGAAAGCTCAACATATAACTTGCTGCTTAATAGTGGAGGTCTAGGATTCACTAAAGGGAGCAAAATGTGGAAAAAGATACGCCTATGTAAACACAGTAATACTAAAAACCAAAAGTGATAAAGCAGCAAGTACTGAAAAGAGTGCTGAAAGACAAACAGTAATAAATAGAGGATGAAATACAAGAGGGAATGAAGAGTTTGAGCACATTAATTAACACAAAGATAGTGGACTCAGGGGGAAAAATTAATCAAGTACCACTAAGGAAAAAGGAAAGAGGAAAAACACAGAGGAACATTCTAAGTGAGGCAGGTTTATCCTGGAAAATTGCTTAAATCCTTATTACAATCCCCTCTTGGATTGTTTTGGATACTCTACCTTACAAATTTTAATATCAGAATTAGTTGAAACAGTGTGTTTTGCTCAAATTAAAAATGTCCCAGTAAATACAACAAGTATTACCATGCCACTAATACTATTCTTAGTGGATATCCAAATGCCAAACACCACTTTTGCAGCCACCTTACTCCTCTGGTTGTGTCTTACAGCTTGGTGGGAAAATCTCTGAAGTGGCAAAACCAAAGCAATACTTGGGAAAACCAAAATATTCTAACATAACCTACAACTCATGTTTTATTTTGTAACGAGCATTTTGTTTTCTCAGCATTTTGTAACAGACCACTCAGAGAATTTTTTTCTTTGTTTCTTCCCCCCAGCTTTCAGCACTTCAGGTATCCTTTGCTTTTAAGATTTCTCAGTGCTCCCTCTCCCCCACTCTCAGTTTAAGATGTCTGGAAGTCATCTGTCTTTACTGTAATATGCTCACATTTTAAAGTTTAACCATAATGCTGAATTTTCTGTACAGCACCCCTTTTTTTGTCATAACTACATTCTCAGCTGTAACTCCACGTCAACACAGACTGTCTAGTAATTGCCTGTTGTCCTTCCCACAGGAAGCTTTCCTTGAAGCCCACAGCAAAAAAACCAAAGGGTGGTATTATAATACAGATCAACTGGTTGATGAGGATATTCAAAAAACGGAGTTGCATTTTTAATTTATGGCCCGGTTCTGCAGTATATTCTGGCTCTACCGTTCTACAGCAGCGTAAAGCAGCCCTGTAACACGCTAATCAGATGAAATGAGTATACTGCTATTTTGGCTGCCGAAGCAAAGCTACAGCACTGGGATGTACAGCTGTCCGCCCCTCTCTTCTCCTGCCTCTTAAGCTCATCTGGGTAGATGGGTCCTCACAGAACACATTCCATTCTCCTGGGTTTTGGAATCCATCCTTTTGCTTTGTACTTTCCTGCCTTCAAAGGCGCAAGTTTACCTCTTCATCCTTCATTCCACTGCTACCAATGTTCCCGTTTCCCCTTCTCCTTGAATTTTCCCTGTCAATGAGATCTCACGCATGCAATAATTTTTTGTGGGGTATTTACTACTTTTTTTGCTATTATTACAGGCCGATAAGAACTTAAAAAGAAAATCACCGAGCATTACCCATTTCAAAGTGCCTGCCACTTTACATTGTTTCCATGAGATCGAAGTCTCAAAACACCTAAGTGTTAAATGCATTTTTCAAAATAGTGGGATGTCTCTGACTGTTTCTGATCAGAACGAACTGCAAGCTCTGCTCAGCGCCGGCAGGCAGAGAGGAACGCTACCGGGGGGTGAGCAGTACAGACGCTCGCCTTTCCCAACAGCAGCCTGTTGCCTTGTCTTCCTTCGGAGCACCAGGCAACACCAGCCACTTAGCAAGATCAATTCTGTGTGTATTTCCCCGAAAGAAGGCCAGGGGATAGCCATCTGTGCCTTCAGCTGCACGTGTTAAATCTACATCCAAGCCCTGCAGTTTGCCTCCAACTTGTCTCACATCTTCAAAGCTCGGGATAGTTTTGCTCCTGATTTTATAACCTACCGGAATAGCAGCAGAGCCAATGCAAGTAAGCTCAACTATTAACACTGTATGCTACCATACATACACTGTACAATTAGAACAGCGTACCATACTCATATGCATTACATTATACTGTACTATACTAATATTACTCCAGTACACAGTCAAGATCAATTAACTTAGTCACTTTGAATATGTTAAAATCCTTCCTTCCTTCCCCAACCTCTGATTATTTTTTCTTCCTAAAATGTATTAAACACCTCTGTAATCACCAAGTTCAGTTTACTAAGCTACCATTCACATCCAAAGGCAGCCAAAACTATATCCAACAGTAATTTTACACTCCAATTAAGGAGGTAAAAGAAGTAATTATGGCATTATATATACAACACGCAAAGTAGCACTACAAAGTAATCACTGGACAAAGTATCAGACAACCAGAGCAATAAAGTAATACAGCAAGTTAAACCAACTGACAGGTTTTATAGGCCACCCTGTCTTTCTGGAGACCAAACAGCGTATACCCGACAGTTATGACGGGGCGCTGATAACGCCTTGCGAGCTGCTGAACCCGGCCACTGCTCCTTATCAGCAGAGCGCTGACGTCAAGCCTCATGTGAATGCAGAGGCACCTCAGAAAGAGGGTTATGAGAGTTCTCCTACAAAATTCCACGTGGGACAGAGAAGATGCATATGGAATGATTTGTTATGTCTCAAAACACATCCCAAGGACGTCGACAGTGAACTATCAGAGAGCTAAAGAAAGTGGTTTTTCTACACGGCACATAAAAGTATAATAGTGCTGTTACAAGGCTACCATGGAAAACAGAAAAAAAAAAAAAAAGGGTTGAAAATCAGATGTCAAATGAATTTGAAAGTGAGAACATCCTTCACGGCTATTAGACAAGTGCCTATAATGGACCTGGGCTGATACCGTTCCTGTTTGCAACGCTCTTCTGTCAGCAGCTACAGGCAGAGCAGACAGACAAGACAGACAGTGTTCAAAAATCTTCAGAGCTCAAGTGTATTCTCCCACAACCAAAAAAAAAATTTAAAAAAATCTATCTGTTTGACAGAAGTATAAGTAACTCCAAATATACACATCATAAATTAAACTCCATGGAAGCCATGGATTTAGTTATAAACTGTCAAAAATATGTCCAGTAGTGAAACATCATATGATATAAGGGAGAATATGCCGTATACGACACCACGAAGCCAAATTTCTGCACCAAGTACAAACCTTTGCTGTCTTGATACTAGCCCCAGAAGACTGGAGTCTCCAGGAAAAAAAAACCAACCAAAAAACAACAAAACCCCCAGAATTACGTTAATAACAAATCTTGAGAACAAAAAGCAAACTAACGCGTCCAGGTTTTCTGAATCATCATCATTAAGATTAAACCCTTTGTAACTCAGATAAAGAATTCAAGACAGTTTGAATCTTTTATGGTTCCTTTGTTAATCAGGACTTAAAATTCCAATCTGTTACTGAAATACCCTCAAGTGGCACCGGGAACTGACTGGCATATATTTCTTCTGTATGTTAATGGAAAGGATTACGTCTTCTTGAAGCAAATTCAGCAGCAATTGGTTGAAAAGACTTAAAGTTCAACGGCTGCTAGGAAAACTATGAGTCACAGTGCTGCCAACCCATAAACTTGATCTTATAATTCAGAGCAAAAAGCTACTCTGTCACTGGTCCCTTCATAGAATCATAGAATCATAGGGTTGGAAGGGACCTCGAAAGATCATCTAGTCCAACCCCCCTGCCAGAGCAGGGTCACCTAGAGCACATCACCCAGGAACGCGTCCAGGCGGGTTTTGAATGTCTCCAGTGAAGGAGACTCCACAACCTCTCTGGGCAGCCTGTTCCAGTGCTCTGTCACTCTCACAGTAAAAAAATTCTTCCTGATATCCCTCTTGAATCTCCTATGCTCCAATTTACATCCATTACTCCTTGTCCTATCACTGGTCATCACTGAAAACAACTTCTCTCCATCTTCCTGACACTCCCCCTTTAGGTATTTGAAGACATTGATGAGGTCACCCCTCAGTCTCCTTTTCTCCAGACTAAAGAGACCCAGCTCCCTCAGCCTTTCCTCATAAGGGAGATGTTCCACTCCCTTAATCATCTTTGTGGCTCTGCGCTGGACTCTCTCAAGCAGTTCCCTGTCCTTCTTGAACTGAGGGG